>JAEIGI010000116.1:0-102564 GCA_018903615.1 Drosophila neocordata | reverse complement strand
TATCGTTATCGTTATCCATATCGAAATCTATATCGACATCCGTATCGATATCCATATATATATACATATAGATATGCATATCGCTATCCATATCAAAATCCACATCGAAATCCATATCGATATCCATATCGATATCAATATCGTTATCCTTATCGATATCCATATCGATATCAATATCGTTATCCTTATCGATATTCATGTCGATATTCATATCGATATCCATATCGATATCCTTATCGTTATCCATATCGCTATCCATATCGATATCCATATCGTTATCCATATCGAAATCCATATCGTTATCCATATCGAAATCTATATCCATATCCGTATCGATATTTATATAGATATACATATGGATATGCATAGCGCTATCCATATCAAAATCCACATCGAAATCCATATCGAATTCCATATCGATATCCATGTCGTTATCCATATCGATATCCATATCTTTATCCATATCGATATCCATATTGTGACGAAGCACTTTTCAAAGCTTCGCCCCAATGAAGGGGATATATATATATTCATTTCCTTATTATTATCTCTAGTTTAATTAGTATTAAGTTCATGAAGTCATTATAAGTTTATTCTCTTACTTGTTGATAGTATTTTTATTAGTAGAACTAGTTCCCTTAGAGCATCTCTGAATCGCCACCACCGCCAGTACACACACACACACATACACATACATCGGGCCACCAAAGAAATGAAACAAGCAATGCAACGGGACTTGCCTAAAAGTCGCCGGTTGCTACTGCGCAGTTTCTATTGCTTACATACATATATACGTATATCACGCCATATATATATGTATGTTTCTATGCATACATATATACGCATGTCACGCCATATATATGTATGTAGCAATAGGAATTGCAACGGGACTTGCGAATGAAGACGACAGAGATATTGCGCAGTTTCTTGTCTTCTAGAAACTTCTAGAGGCCCAAGCTACGCATGCGTTACGGTAAATGCATCGATCGCGTCATCGCCAAAATGTGTTGGCAATTTTTGATTGGTCGCTGCCGGCGTCAGCGACCAAAATCAAAGGCCAAGGGCTGTCGAAAATTAAAACGACAGTTCAGTTGAGCTAGGACCGAGCAACAGATAAGTTGAAAACAAAAAGAGTGCAGTGCGTGGATAAACATATCGAGCAGAACTAAAGTGTCCCCTACAGCCAATATAACAATCTCAAAATACCTTTTCGGTAATCCAGATGACCACAGAGACGCCAAATTAAACAAAATCATCGGAAACAGAGTTAAACAAGGGTGTGTACAGCGGGTGAGTCCAATCAGTGGCCAACAGGGCTACCCCTCCCAGATTATTAGGTCAAGTGTGGTAAATCAATATCAGGTTAGAGATAAGTAGTGTTTAGGTCCGAGGGACATTAATAAAATTTATAATGTTTGACCCCGAATTTTAAAACAGTCTCAATGATTTATCCTCAACATTACATCCCGTCATTTTAATTCCCTCGATTATCTAAATGTCCACGTACTGTACTTGCATGTAGTGTATGTTTTGTAGTATTTGTATTTTATGTAGGGAGCCATGTAAATCATATTAATCTTAGTCAATGTCCGGGTGACACCCTAATTGACTAAGATAATATGATTTGTCTAGTGCTACCCGACTAGGAACTTTATCAGACCAATGTCCGGGTGACACATTAATTGATCTGATGAAGATTCTTGGGCCATTAGTAGTTTGTTTGTACTTGTAGCGATTCTGGATAATTCCTATTTTATTTAAGCCAATGTCCGGGTAACACCCTAGTTGACTTAAATAATAGGAATTATCCAACGACTCGCAACTGGATAATTCAAACAGGCCAAGGTCCGGGTGACACCCTACTTGACCTGGTTGAATTGCCTGGGCTAATCCCAACGTGTTTGTTTCTCAAGCCGATGTCCGGGTGACACCCTAGTCGGCTTGATACCCTTCCCTTGTATTTGTTAATCGTTTAGTAGAAGTCGATCACCCTACTCCTTTCCTTTTTCCCTCCCCTGTTAGGTATAGTTAAAGCAATCACCGATTAGAGCAAGCCAACTGTGGATATGGCTATGCTCCCTTTCCTCCGTCATCAAGTCCGGGTTTCTTACATAAATTTTCTGTGTAGGAAAGGCCCTGGGGAGACTGGGAGATGTACCCCGGCCGGGAAAACTTCCTTACAGATGGCGCCCGAGCAGGGACCCGAGACTTGATTGACATATTATTTTTTTTATACATTTTTATATATAAATAATTTCTTTATAAAGGATTTCATCTGTGTGGAATAAATACCCACCATAACCCAACTCATGCTAACCTATATGCCTAACAAAATTCCCTTTCAGCAATATAAAAGAAATTTTTGAAATAAATTAATTTTTTTTTATTATTGTGTTTTAATATATGCATGCTGGCAAATCACAGAGTATCACAAGTGCACCATAAGTCCATTACATTGTTCACATACCCCGCATGAAAGCCCCGCCAGCAAGAATTCAATTTAAAAAGTCAACGATAGATCTGTCTAATCACCGACATAGCTAAGTCACCCAGCAGAGTCAAGATAGAGTAACCAGTAGAATCATCGACAGAAAATTAGTTTTAAGCAAGCCAGCGATAGAACTAAGTACAAAACCATCGTCATAGCTAACATACTCAGCAGAGTCACGGTAGAGTACTTAGTATAATCAACCCCCAGGAATTTAGTTGTAAGTGAGTCAACGATAGAACTAAATACAAAATCATTGACATAGCTAATAGACTCAGCCAAATCGTGATCAAATAGACAGCAGAATCATCGACAGACAATTCATTTAGCAAGCGCAGTTAGAATTTAAAATTTGCAGGCAAGTCAAAGAGAAACAGAAAAACGCGGCAGCGAAGCCCCGTTTCGAATTCATGCGATGGTACAGTCACAGCAAAGTATCATAGGAAAAACAAAATTCATATACCGCACATAGCAACCAAAGACTCTAGCATTTTTTTTTTGTCTCCTTCTCCCACACTGAATTTTTCTGATGAGGAACAGAAGGGGGGTCTCCTGCTTGGTTCCTATTGGTCGACTTCGCATCGCTATACACATTACCAATGTTCAAAGTAGAGGTGGGCATGGGCCGAAATTTTCAACCCAACCCGACCCAGCCCATGGGCCAAAGAGGAAAATTTTACCCGTACCCGAAAGCTAAACAAATTTTGTAACCCGAACCCAACCCGCCCGCCCGAAAAAAAAATTACATTTTTTTTAAAGGATTAATAGGTATGAAAAAATCCAAATTTAAATTACATATTTTTGTAAAGAAAAAGTAACATATCGAGATTTGCGCTTGACAATCTTGTGCGCCGTTCATTTAATATTTTCCCCGACGATGAAAAAACTCTCTCGCTTGTGGCAGAGCTTACAGGTATGCATAATATTTGTTTGGCCACCACTTGCAATAATTTCAGGTCAGTTGCCTGTTTCCAAAAATCTAAAATTGGCATGTTTGAACGAGTAGTTGTTGCAAAATATTTATCAATTTCTAAATCTATAGGATTTTTGTCAAGTTTCTTTTTTTTGGTTGATTTTTGTCGAAATACTCTTGAAATTCATTATTGCTATTTGGCGAAGTGTTTTCAATTTTTGAGTCATCATCTGTGTCGCTTGTGATTTCATAAATTTCATTCATCATGTTTTTGACGGTCTCCAAAACATGATTTTTTTTTCTTCACGTAAAAAACTCAATTCTTTGAATGGAGGGTTTGAAAATAATCCAACTAAATGTACTGTAGTTGCTTGAAAACGCAATTCCAAAGAATTTAAAGTTTTTTTTTTTTAATTGTTCTATAACATTTGAATCGAATATTTCAATTTTACATTGTTTTTTTTAGTTTTTCATACCATAAAGCATATATACATATGTATTGTTGGCTCTTTTTCAGATGATTTTCAATTAAAGCGAAGTCAATATTAGCTATACGTTTTACTTCATTTTTTGATAAAAGTAAAACTTTAATTTCTTCCTGAACATGACAAATGCTTTCAAGCATAATAAAGATAGAATTCCAACGCGTTTTTATTTCTTGTTTTAGAGATTTGCTTAATTTGTGATTCATCAAAAAAATATTTAAATATCTAACAATTCCGTTTTTATGTATCCAAATTTATTTTCGGGTGTTTCGGGTTGAGCGTCCTAACCCATACCCGCCCGCACCCAACCCGAAATTAGATTTTCCAGCCCATACCCACGGGTACTCGCGGGTACCCACGGGTACCCGACAAAAGCCCAGCCCATGCCCACCTCTAGTTTCAATCCAACGTAAATGCTGAACAAGCAGCAAGTATCTTGGAAAATGAGTTGGTCAATTTGGGCAATTTGACTCATGTTGAAAACCCTGTCAGTCTGAAAGCAAGCACGACCACTGCGGACCCAATTTTTGATTTTTTGAATCAACGAAGTGCTACTTAAAAGAGTAATGTTCGATCTGATGCAATCGTTATGAAAAGACAGTATCTGGAGAGAGACATAGCCCCAAAGGAAATGGACCCTCTTTTATGGATCAAGGTAAAATTAATAAATCAATCTTCGATACATAAAACTAAGTTTTGGTAATACATTTGATTGCAGGTCAACCAGGTGGACTTTCCTTTATTAAAATTACTGATGAATAAATATTTATGCATCCCCGCAACGTCTGTGGAGTCGGAAAGAGTTTTCAGCAAGGCGGGACAAATTGTTTCTGATAGGCGAACACGGCTTAAAGAAGAAAATGTGAACGTTTTGTTGTTTTTAAACAAAAATCTTTCACTATAATAAATAAATCATATTATAGTTTTCAAGGTTTAGCTTTTAAGTCGTTTATAAGGCTTTTGTATTTTTAGTATTTTTTTCCTTAAAATGTAATTTCATAAAATGTAAGCAATGTTCCTTAATCTTATAAGTTCAATATTTTGGCAGAAGAGACCCATAGCCTGTACTCTTACTTTTTTTTCAAATGTAAATTACTCACACTTGTGAAAATATATAGTTGTTTTAAAGCGTTCCATATGAATTAAAAAAAAAAATCAAATTGTTTGTTTTTTCTTACAAATTTCAATGATTTTTAATCACAGTTTTTTATTGCGACTATCGGCCACTATCGATGGTACTATCGACCACCATCGATGGTTTCAAAATTACTATCGTCCACAATCGATGGCGCCCACCATCGTTAGTTTGGCACCTCTAATGGATATCGATATGGATATCGATATGGATATCGATATGGATATCGATATGGATATCGATATGGATATGGATATGGATATGGATATGGATATGGAAATGGATATGGATATCGATATGGATATCGATATTTATGTCGAAATGGATATTGATATGGATATCGATATGGATATTGATATGGATATGGATATCGATATGGCTTTCGATATGGATAATGATATGGATATCGATATGGATATCGATATGGATATCGATATTTATATCGATATGGATATTGATATTTATATCGATATGGATATTGATGTGGATATCGATGTGGATATGGATATCGATATGGATACCTATGTGGATTTCGATATGCAAAGCGATATGGATTTCGATATGGATAGACATCGATATGGATATCGATATGGATATCAATATGGATATCGACATGGATATCAATATGGATATCGATATGGATATCGATGTGGATATCGATAAGGATATCGATGTGGATATCGATATGGATATCGATATGGATATCGATATGGATATCGATATGGATATCGATAAGGGTATCGATATGAATATCGATATGGATATCGATATGTATATCGATATGGATATCTATATGGATATCGATACAGATGTCGATATGGATTTTGATATGGATAACGATATGGATATCGATATGGATATCGATATGGATATCGATATGGATATCGATATTTATATCGATATGGATATCGATATTTATATCGATATGGATATTAATATGGATAACGATATGGATATCGATGTGGATATCGATGTGCATATGGATATCGATATGGATATCTATGTGGATTTCGAAATGGATAGCGATATGGATATCGATATGGATAGACATCGATATGGATATCGATATTGATATGGATATCAATATGAATATCGACATGGATATCGATATGGATATCGATATGGATATCGATGTGGATATCGATATGGATATCGATATGGATATCGAAATGGGTATCGATATGGATATCGATGTGGATTTCGATATGGATATCGATGTGGATTTCGATATGGATAGCGATATGTATATCTTTATGGATATCGATATGGATATCGATATTTATATCGATATGGATAACGACATGGATATCGGTATGGATATCGATATGGATATCGATATGGATATCGATATGGATTTCGATGTGGATTTTGATATGGATAGCGATATACATATCTATATGTATATCTATAAGGATATCGATGCGGATATCGATATGGATATCGATATGGATGTCGATATGGATATCGATATGGATATCGATATGGATATCGATATGGATAAAGATAAGGATATCGATATGGATGTCGATATGGATATCGATATGGATATCGATATGGATAACGACATAGATATCGATATGGATATCGATATGGATTTCAATGTCGATTTTGATATTGATAGCGATACGCATATCTCTATAAATATCTATATGGATATCGATACCGATGTTGATATGAATTTCGATATGGATAACGATATGGATATCGATATGAATATCGATATGGATAGCGATATTTATATCGATATGGATATTCATATTTATATCGATATGGATATTGATGTGGATATCGATGTGGATATGGATATCGATATGGATATAAATATATATATATGTGGATTTTGATATGCATAGCGATATGGATTTCGATATGAATAGACATCGATATGGATATCGATATCGATATGGATATCAATATGGATATCGACATTGATATCGATATGGATATCGATATGGATATCGATGTGGATATCGATAAGGAATATCGATATATATCCATATCGATATCCACATCGATATCCATATCGATATCCATATCGATATCCTTATCGATATCCACATCGATATCCATATCGATATCCATATCGATATCAATGTCCATATCATCCATATTGATATGCATATCGATATCGATATCCATATCGATGTCTATCCATATCGAAATCCATATCGCTATGCATATCGAAATCCACATATATATCCATATCGTTATCCATATCCACATCGATATTCACATCAATATCCATATCGATATAAATATGAATATCCATATCGATATAAATATCGCTATCCATATCGATATCCATATCGATATCCATATCGATATCCATATCGATATCCATATCGATATCCATATCGTTATCCATATCGAAATTCATATCGACATCCGTATCGATATCCATATAGATATTTATAGAGATATGCGTATCGCTATCAATATCAAAATCGACATATCGATATCCATATCGATATCCATGTCGATATCCATATTGATATCCATTTCGATATCCATATCGATGTCTATCCATATCGAAATCCACATAGATATCCATATCGATATCCATATCCACATCAATATCCATATCGATATAAATATCAATATCCATATCGATATAAATATCGATATCCATATCGATATCCATATCGATATCCATATCGATATCCATATCGTTATCCATATCGAAAGCCATATCGATTTCCATATCGATATCCATATCGATATCCATATCGATATCCATATCGATATCCATATCGATATCCATATCGATATCCATATCGATATCCATATCAATATAAATATCGATATAAATATCGATATCCATATCGATATCCATCTCGATATCCATATCGATATCCATATCGATATCCAAATGAACATCGATATCCACATCGATATCCATATCGTTATCCATATTAATATCCATATCGATATAAATATCGGTATAAATATCGATATCCATATCGATATAAATATCGATATCCATATCGAAATCCATATCGACATCTGTATCGATATCCACATAGATATACATATAGATATGCACATCGCTATCCATATCAATGTGGATATCGATATCCTTATCGATATCCTCATCGATATCCATATCGATATCCATATCGATATCCATGTCGATATCCATATCGATATCCATATGCACATCGATATCCACATCGATATCCATATCGTTATCCATATTAATATCCATATCGATATAAATATCGGTATAAATATCGATATCCATATATCGATATAAATATCGATATCCATATCGAAATCCACATCGACATCTGTATCGATATCCATATAGATATACATATAGATATGCACATCGCTATCCATATCAATGTGGATATCGATATCCTTATCGATATCCTCATCGATATCCATATCGATATCCATATCGATATCCATGTCGATATCCATATTGATATCCATATCGATATCGATATCCATACCGATGTCTATCCACATCGAAATCCATATCGCTATGCATATCGAAATCCACATAGATATCCATATCGATATCCACATCGATATCCACATCAATATCCATATCGATATAATTATCAATATCCATATCGATATAAATATCAATATCCATATCGATATCCATATCGATATCCATATATGTTATCCATATCGAAATCCATATGAACATCCGTTTCAATATAAATATCGATATCCATATCTATATCCTTATCGTTATCCATATCGAAATCCATATCGACATCTGTATCGATATCCATATAGATATACATATAGATATGCATATGCTATCCATATCAAAATCCACATCGAAATCCATCTCGGTATCCATATCGATATCCATATCGATATCCACATCGATATCCATATCGATATCCATATCGATATCCACATCATTATCCATATCGATATCCATATCGATATCCATATCGTTATCCATATCGAAATTCATATCGACATCCGTATCGATATCCATATAGATATTTATAAAGATATGCATATAGCTATCATTATTAAAATCCACATTGAAATCCATATCGATATCCATATCGGTATCCATATCGATATCCATATCGATATCCATATCGTTATCCATATCGAAATCCATATCAATATCCATATCGATATCCATATCGATATCCATATCGATATCCATATCAATATCCATATCGATATAAATATCGATATCCATATCGATATACATATCGATATATATATCGATATCCATATCGATATCCTGATTGTTATCCATATCGAAATCCATATAAACATCCCTTTCGATATAAATATCGATATCCATATCTATATCCATATCGTTATCCATATCGAAATCCATATCGACATCCGTATTGATATCCATATAGATATACATACAGATATGCATATCGCTATCCATATCAAAATCCACATTGAAATCCATATCGATATCCATATCGATATCCATGTCGTTATCCATATCGATATCGGTATCCATATCGATATCCATATCGATATCCATATCGATATCCTTATCTTTATCCATATCGATATCCATATCGATATCCATATCGATATCCATATCGACATCCATATCGATATCCATATCGATATCCGTATCGATATCCATATAGATATGCATATAGATATGTATATCGCTATCCATATCAAAATCCACATCGAAATCCATATCGATATCCATATCGATATCCATATCGATACGATATGGATACCGATATGGATATCGATATGGATAATGATATGGATATCGATATGGGTATCGATATGGATATCGATATGGATATCGATGTGGATATCGATATGGATATCGATATGGATATCGAAATGGATTTCGATGTGGATTTTGATATGGATAGCGATATGTATATCTATATGTATATCTATATGTATATCTATATGGATATCGATACGGATGTCGATATGGATTTCGATATGGATAACGATATGGATATAGATATGAATATCGATATGGATATCGATATGGATATCGATATTTATATCGATACGGATGTTCATATGGATTTCGATATGGATAACGATATGGATATCCATATCGATATCCATATCGATATTCATATCGATATCCTTATTGATATCCATACCGATATCCATATCGATGTGCATATCGATATCCATATCGATATCCACATCGATATCCATATCGATATCCATATCGATATCCATATCGATATCCACATCATTATCCATATCGATATCCATATCGATATCCATATCGTTATCCATATCGAAATTCATATCGACATCCGCATCGATATCCATATAGATATTTATACAGATATGCATATAGCTATCATTATCAAAATCCACATTGAAATCCATATCGATATCCATATCGATATCCATATCGGTATCCATATCGATATCCATATCGATATCCATATCGTTATCCATATCGAAATCCATATCAATATCCATATCGATATCCATATCGATATCCATATCGATATCCATATCAATATCCATATCGATATAAATATCGATATCCATATCGATATACATATCGATATATATATCGATATCCATATCGATATCCATATCGATATCCTGATTGTTATCCATATCGAAATCCATATAAACATCCGTTTCGATATAAATATCGATATCCATATCTATATCCATATCGTTATCCATATCGAAATCCATATCGACATCCGTATTGATATCCATATAGATATACATATAGATATGCATATCGCTATCCATATCAAAATCCACATCGAAATCCATCTCGGTATCCATATCGATATCCATATCGATATCCATATCGATATCCACATCGATATCCATATCGATATCCATATCGATACCCATATCGATATCCACATCATTATCCATATCGATATCCATATCGATATCCATATCGATATCCATATCGTTATGCATATCGAAATTCATATCGACATCCGTATCGATATCCATATAGATATTTATAGAGATATGCATATCGCTATCATTATCAAAATCCACATGGAAATCCATATCGATATCCATATCGATATCCATGTCGTTATCCATATCGATATTCATATCGGTATCCATATCGATATCCATATCGATATCCATATCGATATCCTTATCTTTATCCATATCGATATCCATATCGATATCCATATCGATATCCATATCGACATCCATATCGATATCCATATCGATATCCGTATCGATATCCATATAGATATGCATATAGATATGTATGATATGGATATCGATATTGATATGGATATCAATATGAATATCGACATGGATATCGATATGGATATCGATATGGATATCGATGTGGATATCGATATGGATATCGATATGGATATCGAAATGGGTATCGATATGGATATCGATGTGGATTTCGATATGGATATCGATGTGGATTTCGATATGGATAGCGATATGTATATCTTTATGGATATCGATATGGATATCGATATTTATATCGATATGGATAACGATATGGATATCGGTATGGATATCGATATGGATATCGATATGGATATCGATATGGATTTCGATGTGGATTTTGATATGGATAGCGATATACATATCTATATGTATATCTATAAGGATATCGATGCGGATATCGATATGGATATCGATATGGATGTCGATATGGATATCGATATGGATATCGATATGGATATCGATATGGATAAAGATAAGGATATCGATATGGATGTCGATATGGATATCGATATGGATATCGATATGGATAACGACATAGATATCGATATGGATATCGATATGGATTTCAATGTCGATTTTGATATTGATAGCGATACGCATATCTCTATAAATATCTATATGGATATCGATACCGATGTTGATATGAATTTCGATATGGATAACGATATGGATATCGATATGAATATCGATATGGATAGCGATATTTATATCGATATGGATATTCATATTTATATCGATATGGATATTGATGTGGATATCGATGTGGATATGGATATCGATATGGATATAAATATATATATATGTGGATTTTGATATGCATAGCGATATGGATTTCGATATGAATAGACATCGATATGGATATCGATATCGATATGGATATCAATATGGATATCGACATTGATATCGATATGGATATCGATATGGATATCGATGTGGATATCGATAAGGATATCGATATATATCCATATCGATATCCACATCGATATCCATATCGATATCCATATCGATATCCTTATCGATATCCACATCGATATCCATATCGATATCCATATCGATATCAATGTCCATATCCATATTGATATGCATATCGATATCGATATCCATATCGATGTCTATCCATATCGAAATCCATATCGCTATGCATATCGAAATCCACATATATATCCATATCGTTATCCATATCCACATCGATATTCACATCAATATCCATATCGATATAAATATGAATATCCATATCGATATAAATATCGCTATCCATATCGATATCCATATCGATATCCATATCGATATCCATATCGATATCCATATCGATATCCATATCGTTATCCATATCGAAATTCATATCGACATCCGTATCGATATCCATATAGATATTTATAGAGATATGCGTATCGCTATCAATATCAAAATCGACATATCGATATCCATATCGATATCCATGTCGATATCCATATTGATATCCATTTCGATATCCATATCGATGTCATCCATATCGAAATCCACATAGATATCCATATCGATATCCATATCCACATCAATATCCATATCGATATAAATATCAATATCCATATCGATATAAATATCGATATCCATATCGATATCCATATCGATATCCATATCGATATCCATATCGTTATCCATATCGAAAGCCATATCGATTTCCATATCGATATCCATATCGATATCCATATCGATATCCATATCGATATCCATATCGATATCCATATCGATATCCATATCGATATCCATATCGATATCCATATCAATATAAATATCGATATAAATATCGATATCCATATCGATATCCATCTCGATATCCATATCGATATCCATATCGATATCCAAATGCACATCGATATCCACATCGATATCCATATCGTTATCCATATTAATATCCATATCGATATAAATATCGGTATAAATATCGATATCCATATCGATATAAATATCGATATCCATATCGAAATCCATATCGACATCTGTATCGATATCCACATAGATATACATATAGATATGCACATCGCTATCCATATCAATGTGGATATCGATATCCATATCGATATCCATATCGATATCCATATCGATATCCATATCGATATCCATATCGATATCCATATGCACATCGATATCCACATCGATATCCATATCGTTATCCATATTAATATCCATATCGATATAAATATCGGTATAAATATCGATATCCATATATCGATATAAATATCGATATCCATATCGAAATCCACATCGACATCTGTATCGATATCCATATAGATATACATATAGATATGCACATCGCTATCCATATCAATGTGGATATCGATATCCATATCGATATCCATATCGATATCCATATCGATATCCATATCGATATCCATATCGATATCCATATCGATATCCATATCGATATCGATATCCATATCGATATCCATATCGAAATCCATATCGCTATGCATATCGAAATCCATATAGATATCCATATCGATATCCACATCGATATCCACATCAATATCCATATCGATATAATTATCAATATCCATATCGATATAAATATCAATATCCATATCGATATCCATATCGATATCCATATCGATATCCATATCGATATCCATATATGTTATCCATATCGAAATCCATATGAACATCCGTTTCAATATAAATATCGATATCCATATCTATATCCTTATCGTTATCCATATCGAAATCCATATCGACATCTGTATCGATATCCATATAGATATACATATAGATATGCATATGCTATCCATATCAAAATCCACATCGAAATCCATCTCGGTATCCATATCGATATCCATATCGATATCCACATCGATATCCATATCGATATCCATATCGATATCCATATCGATATCCATATCGATATCCATATCGATATCCATATCGTTATCCATATCGAAATTCATATCGATATCCGTATCGATATCCATATAGATATTTATAAAGATATGCATATAGCTATCATTATTAAAATCCACATTGAAATCCATATCGATATCCATATCGATATCCATATCGATATCCATATCGATATCCATATCGTTATCCATATCGAAATCCATATCAATATCCATATCGATATCCATATCGATATCCATATCGTTATCCATATCGATATCCATATCGATATCCATATCGATATCCATATCGATATACATATCGATATCCATATCGATATCCATATCGATATCCATATCGATATCCATATCGATATTCATATCGATATCCATATCGATATCCATATCGATATCCATATCCATATCGATATCCTTATCGATATCCATATCGATATCCATATCGATATCCATATCGATATCCATATCGACATCCATATCGATATCCATATCGATATCCGTATCGATATCCATATAGATATGCATATAGATATGCATATGATATCCATATCAAAATCCATATCGAAATCCATATCGGTATCCATATCGATATCCATATCGATATCCATATCGATATCCATATCGATATCCATATCGATATCCATATCGATATCCATATCGATATCCATATCGATATCCATATCGTTATCCATATCGAAATCCATATCGATATCCGTATCGATATCCATATAGATATTTATAAAGATATGCATATCGATATCATTATTAAAATCCATATTGAAATCCATATCGATATCCATATCGGTATCCATATCGATATCCATATCGATATCCATATCGATATCCATATCGATATCCATATCAATATCCATATCGATATCCATATCGATATCCATATCGATATCCATATCAATATCCATATCGATATAAATATCGATATCCATATCGATATACATATCGATATATATATCGATATCCATATCGATATCCTGATTGTTATCCATATCGAAATCCATATAAATATCCATTTCGATATAAATATCGATATCCATATCGATATCCATATCGTTATCCATATCGAAATCCATATCGATATCCGTATCGATATCCATATCGATATACATACCGATATGCATATCGCTATCCATATCAATAATCCATATCGAAATCCATATCGATATCCATATCGATATCCATATCGATATCCATATCGATATCCATATCGATATCCATATCGATATCCATATCGATATCCATATCGATATCCATATCGATATCCATATCGATATCCATATCGATATCCATATCGATATCCATATCGATATCCATATCGATATCCATATCGATATCCGTATCGATATCCATATCGATATCCATATCGATATGTATATCGATATCCATATCGATATCCATATCGATATCCATATCGATATCCATATCGATATCCATATCGATATCGATATGGATATCCATATGGATATCGATATGGATATCCATATGGATATCGATATAGGTATCGATATGGATATATCGATATGGATATCGATATGGATATCGATATGGATATCGATATGGATATCGAAATGGATATCGATGTGGATTTCGATATGGATAGCGATATGTATATCGATATGGATATCGATATGTATATCGATATGGATATCGATATCGGATATCGATATGGATTTCGATATGGATAACGATATGGATATCGATATGAATATCGATATGGATATCGATATGGATATCGATATTTATATCGATATCGGATGTCCATATGGATTTCGATATCAATATCGATATGGATATCCATATCGATATCCATATCGATATCCATATCGATATCCTTATTGATATCCATATCGATATCCATATCGATATGCATATCGATATCCATATCGATATCCATATCGATATCCATATCGATATCCATATCGATATCCATATCGATATCCATATCGATATCCATATCGATATCCATATCGATATCCATATCGATATCCATATCGAAATCCATATCGAAATCCATATCGATATCCATATCGATATCCATATCGATATCCATATCGATATCCATATCGATATCCATATCGATATCCATATCGAAATCCATATCGATATCCATATCGATATCCATATCGATATCCATATCGATATCCATATCAATATCCATATCGATATCCATATCGATATCCATATCGATATCCATATCGATATATATATCGATATCCATATCGATATCCATATCGATATCCATATCGATATCCTTATCGTTATCCATATCGATATCCATATAAATATCCATATCGATATCCATATCGATATCCATATCGATATCCATATCGTTATCCATATCGAAATCCATATCGATATCCATATCGATATCCATATAGATATACATATAGATATGCATATCGCTATCCATATCAAAATCCACATCGAAATCCATCTCGGTATCCATATCGATATCCATATCGATATCCATATCGATATCCATATCGATATCCATATCGATATCCATATCGATATCCATATCGATATCCATATCGATATCCATATCGATATCCATATCGATATCCATATCGATATCCATATCGTTATCCATATCGATATCCATATCGATATCCGTATCGATATCCATATAGATATGCATATAGATATGCATATCGCTATACATATCAAAATCCACATGGAAATCCATATCGATATCCATATCGATATCCATATCGATATCCATATCGATATTCATATCGGTATCCATATCGATATCCATATCGATATCCATATCGATATCCATATCTTTATCCATATCGATATCCATATCGATATCCATATCGATATCCATATCGACATCCATATCGATATCCATATCGATATCCGTATCGATATCCATATAGATATGCATATAGATATGTATATCGCTATCCATATCAAAATCCACATCGAAATCCATATCGATATCCATATCGATATCCATATCGATATCCATGTCGTTATCCATATCGATGTAAATATCGATATCCATATCGATATCCATAAAGATATACATATCGCAGATATCCATATCGAAATCCACATCGATATCCATATCGATATCCATATAGATATCCATATTGATATTCATTTCGATATCCATATCGCTATCCATATCGATATCTACATCGATATCCATATCGATATCTATATCGATATCCATGTCGATATTCATATTGATATCCATATCGATATCGATATCCATATCGATATCGATATCCATATCGATGTCTATCCATATCGATATCCATATCGCTATCCATATCGAAATCCACATAGATATCCATATCGATATCCATATGCACATCGATACCCACATCGATATCCAAATCGTTAACCATCTTAATATCCATATCGATATAAATATCGGTATAAATATCGATATCCATATCGATATAAATATCGATATCCATATCGATATCCATATCGTTATCCATATCGAAATACATATCGACATCTGTATCGATATCCATATAGATATACATATAGATAGGCACATCGCTATCCATATCGATGTGGATATGGATATCGATATGGATATCGATATGGATGTGGATATCTATATGGATATCTATATGGATTTATATATATGGATATAGATTTGTATAATGTTATGTATATAGATATGAATATCGATAGAGTAATCGATATGGATATCCATATGTATATCTAAATGGATATCGATATGGATATCGATATCAATATCTATATGGATATCGATATGGATATCGACATGGATATTAATATGGATAACGATATGGATATCGTTGTGGATAGCGATGTGCATATGGATATCGATATGGATATCTCGGTGGATTTCGATATAGATAGCGATAAGGATATCGATTTGGATAGACATCGATATGGATATCGATATCGATATGGATATCAATATGAATATCGACATGGATTTCAATGTGGATTTTGATATTGATAGCGATATGCATATCTTTATAAATATCTATATGGATATCGATACGGATGTCGATATGAATTTCGATATGGATAACGATATGGATACCGATATGGATATCGATATGGATAATGATATGGATATCGATATGGGTATCGATATGGATATCGATGTGGATATCGATATGGATATCGATATGGATATCGAGATGGATTTCGATGTGGATTTTGATATGGATAGCGATATGCATATCTATATGTATGGATATCGATACGGATGTCGATATGGATTTCGATAGGGATAACGATATGGATATAGATATGGATATCGAGATGGATATCGATATGGATATCGATATGGATATCGATATGGATATCGATATTTATATCGATACGGATGTTCATATGGATTTCGATATGGATAACGATATGGATATCCATATCGATATCCATATCGATATTCATATCGATATCCTTATTGATATCCATACCGATATCCATATGGATATCGATACGGATGTCGATATGGATTTCGATAGGGATAACGATATGGATATAGATATGGATATCGAGATGGATATCGATATGGATATCGATATGGATATCGATATGGATATCGATATTTATATCGATACGGATGTTCATATGGATTTCGATATGGATAACGATATGGATATCCATATCGATATCCATATCGATATTCATATCGATATCCTTATTGATATCCATACCGATATCCATATCGATGTGCATATCGATATCCATATCGATATCCATATCGAAGTGCATATCGATATCCATATCGATATCCATATCGATATGCATATCGCTATCCATATCAAAATCCATATCGATATCCATATCGATATCCCTATCAATATCCATATCGATATCCATATCGATATAAATATCGATATCATATCGATATCCATATCGTTATCCATACCGAAATCCATATCGACATCCTTATCGATATCCATATAGATATACATGTAGATAAGCATATCGCTATCCATATCAAAATCCACATCGAAATCCATGTCGATGTACATATCGTTATCCATATCGATATCCATATCAATATCAATATCCACATCGATATCAATATCGATATCCATATCGATATCCATATCGATATCCATATCGATCTCCACATCGATATCCATATTGATATTCGTATCGATATCCATGCCGATATCCACATCGATATCCATATCCATATCGATATCCATATCGATGTCTATCTATATCGATATCCATATCGCTTTCCATATCGAAATACACATAGATATCCATATCGATATCCATATGCACATCGATATCCACATCGATATCCATATCGTAATCCATATCAATATCCATATCGATATAAATATCGATATAAATATCGATATCCATAACGATAGGCATATCGATATCCATATCGATATCCATATCGAAATACATATCAACATCCGTATCGATATCCATATAGATATATATAGATATGCATATCGCTATCCATATCAAAATCCACATCGAAATCCATATCGATATCCATATCGATATCCAAATCGATATCCCTATCGTTTTCCATATTAATATCCATATCGATATCCATATCGATATCCAATTAATGCATATCGCTATCCATATCAAAATCCAAAGCGAAATCCATATCGATATCCATATCGATATCCATAGCGTTATCCATATCGATATCCATATCGATATCCACATAGACATCCATATAGATATGCATATCGCTATCCATATCAAAATCCAAAGCGAAATCCATATCGATATCCATATCGATATCCATATCGATATCCATATCGATATCCATATCAATATCCATATCGATATCCATATCGATATCCATATCGATATCCATATCAATATCCATATCGATATCCATATCGATATCCATATCGATATCCATATCGATAATCATATCGATATCCATATCTATATCCATATCGATCTCCATATCGATATCCATATCGATTTCCATATCGATATCCATACCGATATCCATATCGGTATCCATATCGTTATCCATATCGAAATCCATATCGACATCCGTATCGATATCCATATAGATATACATATAGATATGCATATCGCTATCCATATCAAAATCCAAAGCGAAATCCATATCGATATCCATATCGATATCCATATCGATATCCATATCGATATCCATATCAATATCCATATAGATATCCATATCGATATCCATATCGATATCCATATCGATATCCATATCGATATCCATATCGATATCCATATCGATATCCATATCGATATCCATATCGATATCCATATCGATAACCATATCGATATCCATATCTATATCCATATCGATCTCCATATCGATATCCATATCGATATCCATATCGATATCCATACCGATATCCATATCGGTATCCATATCGATATCCATATAGATATTGATATCGATATCCATATCGATATTGATATCCATATCTTTATCCATATCGATATCCATATCGATATCCACATCGATATCCATATCGATATCCATATCGATATTCATATCGATATCCATATCGATATCCATATCGATATCCATATCGCTATCCATATCGAAATCCATATCGATATCCATATCGAAATCCACATCGATATCCATATCGATATCCATATCGATATCCATAACGATATACATATAGATATACATATAGATATGCATATCGCTATCCATATCAAAATTCACAACGAAATCCATATCGATATCCTTATCGTTATCCATATCGATATCCTTGTCGATATCCCTATCGTTATCCATATCGATATCCATATCGATATCCATATCGATATCCATATCGACATCCATATCGACATCCATATCGATATCCATATTGATATCCATATCGATATCGATATCCATATCGATGTCTATCCATATCGATATCCATATCGCTATCCATATCGAAATCCACATAGATATCCATATCGATATCCATATGCACATCGATATCCACATCGATATCCATATCGTTATCCATATCAATATCCATATCGATAAAAATATCGTTATCCCTATCGAAATCCATATCGACATCCGTATCGATATCCATATAGATATAAATATTGATATGCATATCGCTATCCATATCAAAATCCACATTGAAATCCATATCGATATCCATATCGTTATCCATATCGATATCCATATCGATATCCATATCAATATCCATATCGATATCCAGATCGCTTTCCATATCGATATCCATATCGATATCCAGATCGCTTTCCATATCGATATCTATATCGATATCCATATCGATATCCATATCGATATCCATATCGATCCATATCGCTATCCATATCGATATTCATATCGATGTCCATATCGATATCTATCCATATCGATATCCATATCGATATCCATATCGCTATCCATATCGATATCCATATCCACATCGATATCCACATCGATATCCATATCGTTATCCATATCAATATCCATATCGATATAAATATCGATATCCATATCGATATCCAAATCGATATCCATATCGTTATCTATATCGAAACCCATATCGACATCCGTATCGATATCCATATAGATATACATATAGATATGAATATCGCTATCCATATCAAAATCCAAAGCGAAATCCATATCGATATCCATATCGATATCGATATCCATATCGATATCCATATCGATATCCATATCAATATCCATATAGACATCCATATCGATATCCAAATCGATATCCCTATCGTTTTCCATATTAATATCCATATCGATATCCATATTAATATCCATATCCATATCCATAGCGTTATCCATATCGATATCCATATCGATATCCACATAGACAGCCATATCGATATCCATATCGATATCCGTATCGATATCCATATAGATACACATATGGATATGCATATCGCTATCCATATCAAAATCCAAAGCGAAATCCATATCGATATCCATATCGATATCCATATCGATATCCATATCGATATCCATATCAATATCCATATAGATATCCAAATCGATATCCATATCGATATCCATATCGATATCCATATCGATATCCATATCCATATCCATATCGATATCCATATCGATATCCATATCGATATCCATATCGATAACCATATCGATATCCATATCTATATCCATATCGATCTCCATATCGATATCCATATCGATATCCATATCGATATCCATACCGATATCCATATCGGTATCCATATCGTTATCCATATCGAAATCCATATCGTCATCCGTATCGGTATCCATATAGATATACATATAGATATGCATATCGCTATCCATATCAAAATCCACATCGAAATCCATATCGATATCCATATCGATATCCAAATCGATATCCCTATCGTTTTCCATATTAATATCCATATCGATATCCATATTAATATCCATATCGATATCCATATCGATATCAATATCGATATCCATATGGATATCCATATCGTTATCCATATCAAAATCCATATGAACATCCGTATCGATATAAATATCGATATCCATATCGATATCCATATCGTTATACATATCGAAATCCATGTAGATATTGATATCGATATCCATAGCGATATCCATATTGATATCCATATCTTTATCCATATCGTTATCCATATCAATATCCATATCGATATAAATATCGATATCCATATCGATATGCATTTCGTTATCCATATCAAAATACAATATAGAAACGGTATCGATATAAATATCGATATGCATATCGATATCCTTATCGATATCCACATCGATATCCATATCGATATCCATATCGATGTCTATCCATATCGAAATCCACATAGATATCCATATCGATATCCATATCCATATCGATATCCACATCGATATCCATATCGATATCCATATCGATATCCATATCGATATCCATATCGATATCCATATCGATATCCATATCGATATCCATATCGAAATCCATATCGATATCCATATCGATATCCATATCGATATCCATATCGATATCCATATGGATATCCATATCGATATCCATATCGATATCCATATCGATATCCAAATAGATATCCATATAGATATCCATATCGATATCCATATCGATATCCATATCGATATCCATATCGATATCCATATCGATATTTATATCGATATCCATATCGATATCCATATAGATATCCATATCGATATCCATATCGATATCCATATCGATATCCATATCAATATCCATATCGATAACCATATCGATATCCATATCGATATACTTATCGATATCCATATCGATATCCATATCGATATCCATATCGATATCCATATCGATACCCATATCGATATCCATATCGATATCCATATCGATATCCATATCGATATCCATATCGATATCCATATCGATATCGATATCCATATCCATATTCATATCGATATCCTTATTGATATCCATACCGATATCCATATCGATGTGCATATCGATATCCATATCGATATCCATATCGATATGCATATCGCTATCCATATCAAAATCCATATCGATATCCATATCGATATCCCTATCAATATCCATATCGATATCCATATTGATATAAATATCGATATCCATATCGATATAAATATCGATATCATATCGATATCCATATCGTTATCCATACCGAAATCCATATCGACATCCTTATCGATATCCATATAGATATACATGTAGATAAGCATATCGCTATCCATATCAAAATCCACATCGAAATCCATATCGATGTACATATCGTTATCCATATCGATATCCATATCAATATCAATATCCACATCGATATCAATATCGATATCCATATCGATATCCATATCAATATCCATATCGAAATTCATATCGATATCCATATCGATATCCATATCGATATCCACATCGATACCCATATTGATATTCATATCGATATCCATGCCGATATCCACATTGATATCCATATCCATATCGATATCCATATCGATGTCTATCTATATCGATATCCATATCGCTATCCATATCGAAATACACATAGATATCCATATCGATATCCATATGCACATCGATATCCACAACGATATCCATATCGTAATCCATATCAATATCCATATCGATATAAATACCGATATAAATATCGATATCCATATCGATAGGCATATCGATATCCATATCGATATCCATATCGAAATACATATCAACATTTGTATCGATATCCATATAGATATATATAGATATGCATATCGCTATCCATATCAAAATCCACATCGAAATCCATATTAATATCCATATCGATATCCATATTAATATCCATATCGATATCCATAGCGTTATCCATATCGATATCCATATCGATATCCACATAGACATCCATATCGATATCCATATCGATATCCATATCGATATCCATATAGATACACATATAGATATGCATATCGCTATCCATATCAAAATCCAAAGCGAAATCCATATCGATATCCATATCGATATCCATATCGATATCCATATAGATATCCAAATCGATATCCATTTCGATATCCAAATCGATATACATATCGATATCCATATCGATATCCATATCGATATCCATATCGATATCCATATCGATATCCATATCGATAACCATATCGATATCCATATATATATCCATATCGATCTCCATATCGATATCCATATCGATATCCATATCGATATCCATACCGATATCCATATCGGTATCCATATCGATATCCATATCGGTATCCATATCGATATCCATATAGATATTGATATCGATATCCATATCGATATTGATATCCATATCTTTATCCATATCGATATCCATATCGATATCCACATCGATATACATATCGATATCCATATCGATATTCATATCGATATCCATATCGATATCCATATCGATATCCATATCGCTATCCATATCGAAATCCACATCGATATCCATATCGATATCCATATCGATATCCATATCGATATCCATATCGATATCCATAACGATATACATATAGATATACATATAGATATGCATATCGCTATCCATATCAAAATCCACAACGAAATCCATATCGATATCCTTATCGTTTCATATCGTATATCGATATCCTTGTCGATATCCCTATCGTTATCCATATCGATATACATATCGATATCCACATCGATATCCATATCGACATCCATATCGACATCCATGTCGATATCCATATTGATATCCATATCGATATCGATATCCATATCGATGTCTATCCATATCGATATCCATATCGCTATCCATATCGAAATCCACATAGATATCCATATCGATATCCATATGCACAACGATATCCACATCGATATCCATATCGTTATCCATATCAATATCCATATCGATAAAAATATCGTTATCCCTATCGAAATCCATATCGACATCCGTATCGATATCCATATAGATATATATATTGATATGCATATCGCTATCCATATCAAAATCCACATTGAAATCCATATCGATATCCATATCGTTATCCATATCGATATCCATATCGATATCCATATCAATATCCATATCGATATCCATATCGCTTTCCATATCGATATCTATATCGATATCCATATCGATATCCATATCGATATCCATATCGATCCATATCGCTATCCATATCGATATTCATATCGATGTCCATATCGATATCTATCCATATCGATATCCGTATCGATATCCGTATCGATATCCATATAGATATGCATATCGCTTACCATATCAAAATCTACATAGATATGTATATCGATATCCATATCGATATCTATCCATCTCGATCCATATCGCTATCCATATCGATATTCATATCGATATCCATATCGATATCTATCCATATCGATATCCGTATCGATATCCGTATCGATATCCATATCGATATCCATATCGCTATCCATATCGATATCCATATCCACATCGATATCCACATCGATATCCATATCGTTATCCATATCAATATCCATATCGATATAAATATCGATATCCATATCGATATCCAAATCGATATCCATATCGCTATCCATATCGATATTCATATCGATGTCCATATCGATATCTATCCATATCGAAATCCATATCGACATCCGTATCGATATCCATATAGATACACATATAGATATGCATATCGCTATCCATATCAAAATCCAAAGCGAGATCCATATCGATATCCATATCGATATCCATATCGATATCCATATCAATAGATATCCAAATCGATATCCATATCGATATCCATATCGATATCCATATCGATATCCATATCCATATCCATATCGATATCCATATCGATATCCATATCGATATCCATATCGATATCCATATCCATATCCATATCGATATCCATATCGATATCCATATCGATAACCATATCGATATCCATATCGATATCCATATCGATCTCCATATCGATATCCATATCGATATCCATATCGATATCCATATCGATATCCATATCGATATCCATATCGATATCCATATCGAAATCCATATCGACATCCGTATCGGTATCCATATAGATATACATATAGATATGCATATCGCTATCCATATCAAAATCCAAAGCGAAATCCATATCGATATCCATATCGATATTCATATCGATATCCATATCGATATCCATATCAATATCCATATAGATATCGAAATCGATATCCATATCGATATCCATATCGATATCCATATCGATATCCATATCGATATCCATATCGATATCCATATCGATATCCATATCGATATCCATATCGATATCCATATCGATATCCATATCGATATCCATATCTATATCCATATCGATCTCCATATCGATATCCATATCGATATCCATATCGATATCCATATCGATATCCATATCGATATCCATATCGATATCCATATCGATATCCATATCGATATCCATATCGATATTGATATCCATATCGATATCCATATCGATATCCATATCGATATCCATATCGCTATCCATATCGAAATCCACATCGATATCCATATCGAAATCCATATCGATATCCATATCGATATCCATATCGATATCCATAACGATATACATATAGATATACATATAGATATGCATATCGCTATCCATATCAAAATCCACAACGAAATCCATATCGATATCCTTATCGTTATCCATATCGATATCCTTGTCGATATCCCTATCGTTATCCATATCGATATCCATATCGATATCCACATCGATATCCATATCGATATCCATATCGACATCCATGTCGATATCCATATTGATATCCATATCGATATCGATATCCATATCGATGTCTATCCATATCGATATCCATATCGCTATCCATATCGAAATCCACATAGATATCCATATCGATATCCATATGCACATCGATATCCACATCGATATCAATATCGCTATCCATATCAAAATCCACATTGAAATCCATATCGATATCCATATCGTTAACCATATCAATATCCATATCGATATCCATATCAATATCCATATCGATATCCATATCGCTATCCATATCGATATCTATATCGATATCCATATCGATCCATATCGCTATCCATATCGATATTCATATCGATGTCCATATCGATATCTATCCATATCGATATCCGTATCGATATCCGTATCGATATCCGTATCGATATCCATATAGATATGCATATCGCTTACTATATCAAAATCCACATAGAAATGTATATCGATATCCATATCGATATCCATATCGATATCCATATCGATATCCATATCGATCCATATCGCTATCCATATCGATATTCATATCGATATCCATATCGATATCCATATCGTTATCCATATCAATATCCATATCGATATAAATATCGATATCCATATCGATATCCAAATCGATATCCATATCGTTATCTATATCGAAATCCATATCGACATCCGTATCTATATCCATATAGATATACATTTAGATATGCATATCGCTATCCATATCAAAATACACATCGAAATCCATATTGATATCCATATCGATATCCATATCGATATCCATATCGATATCCATATCGATATCCATATAGATATCCATATCGATATCCATATCGATATCCATATCGATATCCATATCGATATCCATATCGATATCCATATCGATATCCATATCGATATCCATATCGATATCCATATCGATATCCATATCGATATCCATATCGATATCCATGTCGATATCCATATCGATAACCATATCGATATCCATATCTATATCCATATCGATCTCCATATCGATATCCATATCGATATCCATATCGACATCCATATCGACATCCAAGTCGATATAAATTTCGATATCCATATCGATATCCAAATCGATATCCATATCGTTATCTATATCGATATCCATATCCATATCCCTATCGTTATCCATATCGATATCCATATCGATATCCACATCGATATCCATATCGACATCCATATAGATATCCAAATCGATATCCATATCGGTATCCATATCGATATCCATGTCTTTATCCATATCGGTATCCATGTCTTTATCCATATCGATATCCATGTCTTTATCCATATCGATATCCATATCGATATCCATATCGATATCCACATAGATATCCATATCGCTATCCATATCGAAATCCACATCGTTATCCATATCAATATCCATATCGATATTCATATCGATATCCATATCGATATCCATATCGATATTCATATCGATATCCATATCGATATCCATATCGATATCGATATCGATATCCATATCGATATCCATATCGATATCCATATCGATATCCATGTCTTTATCCATATCGATATCCATATCGATATCCATATCGATATCCATATCGATATCCATATCGATATCCATGTCTTTATCCATATCGGTATCCATGTCTTTATCCATATCGATATCCATGTCTTTATCCATATCGATATCCACATCGATATCCATATCGATATCCATATCGATATACATGTAGATATACATATCTATATCCTTATCGATATCCATATCGTTATACATATCGATATCCATATCGATATCCATATCGATATACATATCGAATACCATATCGATATCCGTATCGATATCCATATAGATATCCATATCGCTATCCATATCGCTATCCATATCGAAATCCACATCGATATCCATATCGATATCCATATCGATATCCATATCGATATCCATATCGATATCCATATCGATATCCATATCGATATCCATATCGATATCCATATCGATATCCATATCGATACCCATATCGATATCTATATCTATATCGATATCCATATCGATATCCATATCAATATCCATATAGATATCCAAATCGATATCCATATCGATATCCATATCGATATCCATATAGATATCCATATCGATATCCATATCGATATCCATATCGATATCCATATCGATATCCATATCGATATCCATATCGATATCCATATCGATAACCATGTCGATATCCATATCTATATCCATATCGATCTCCATATCGATATCCATATCGATATCCATATCGATATCCATACCGATATCCATATCGGTATCCATATCGTTATCCATATAGATATTGATATCGATATCCATATCGATATTGATATCCATATCTTTATCCATACCGATATCCATATCGATATCCATATCGATATCCATATCAATATACATATAGATATCCAAATCGATATCCATATCGATATCCATATCGATATCCATATCGATATCCATATCCATATCCATATCGATATCCATATCCATATCGATATCCATATCGATAACCATATCGATATCCATATCTATATCCATATCGATCTCCATATCGATATCCATATCGATATCCATATCGATATCCATACCGATATCCATATCGGTATCCATATCGTTATCCATATCGAAATCCATATCGACATCCGTATCGGTATCCATATAGATATACATATAGATATGCATATCGCTATCCATATCAAAATCCAAAGCGAAATCCATATCGATATCCATATCGATATCCATATCGATATCCATATCGATATCCATATCAATATCCATATAGATATCCAAATCGATATCCATATCGATATCCATATCGATATCCATATAGATATCCATATCGATATCCATATCGATATCCATATCGATATCCATATCGGTATCCATATCGATATCCATTTCGATATCCATATCGATAACCATATCGATATCCATATCTATATCCATATCGATCTCCATATCGATATCCATATCGATATCCATATCGATATCCATACCGATATCCATATCGGTATCCATATCGATATCCATATAGATATTGATATCGATATCCATATCGATATTGATATCCATATCTTTATCCATATCGATATCCATATCGATATCCATATCGATATCCATATCGATAACCATGTCGATATCCATATCTATATCCATATCGATCTCCATATCGATATCCATATCGATATCCATATCGATATCCATACCGATATCCATATCGGTATCCATATCGATATCCATATAGATATTGATATCGATATCCATATCGATATTGATATCCATATCTTTATCCATACCGATATCCATATCGATATCCATATCGCTATCCATATCGAAATCCACATCGATATCCATATCGAAATCCACATCGATATCCATATCGATATCCATATCGATATCTATAACGATATACATATAGATATACATATAGATATGCATATCGCTATCCATATCAAAATCCACAACGAAATCCATATCGATATCCTTATCGTTATCCATATCGATATCCTTGTCGATATCCCTATCGTTATCCATATCGATATCCATATCGATATCCACATCGATATCCATATCGACATCCATATCGACATCCATGTCGATATCCATATTGATATCCATATCGATATCGATATCCATATCGATGTCTATCCATATCGATATCCATATCGCTATCCATATCGAAATGCACATAGATATCCATATCGATATCCATATGCACATCGATATCCACATCGATATCAATATCGTTATCCATATCAATATCCATATCGATAAAAATATCCTTATCCCTATCGAAATCCATATCGACATCCGTATCGATATCCATATAGATATATATATTGATATGCATATCGCTATAGATATCGATATCTATATCGATATCCATATCGATCCATATCGCTATCCATATCGATATTCATATCGATGTCCATATCGTTATCTATCCATATCGATATCCGTATCGATATCCGTATCGATATCCATATAGATATGCATATCGCTTACTATATCAAAATCCACATAGAAATGTATATCGATATCCATATCGATATCCATATCGATATCCATATCGATCCATATCGCTATCCATATCGATATTCATATCGATATCCATATCGATATCCGTATCGATATCCGTATCGATATCCATATCGATATCCATATCGCTATCCATATCGATATCCATATCCACATCGATATCCACATCGATATCCATATCGTTATCCATATCAATATCCATATCGATATAAATATCGATATCCATATCGATATTCAAATTGATATCCATATCGTTATCTATATCGAAATCCATATCGACATCCGTATCGATATCCATATAGATATACATTTAGATATGCATATCGCTATCCATATCAAAATACACATCGAAATCCATATTGATATCCATATCGATATCCCTATCGATATCCATATCGATATTCATATCGATGTCCATATCGATATCCATATCGATATTCATATCGATATCCATATCGATATCCATATCGATATCCATATCGATATCCATATCGTTATCCATATTAATATCAATATCGATATAAATATCGATATCCATATAGATATCCATTTAGATATCCATATCGAAATCCACATAGATATCCATATCGATATCCATATCGATATCCATATCGATATCCATATCGATATCCATATCAATCCATATGGATATCCATATTGATATCCATTTCGATATCCATATCGATATCCATATCGATATCCATATCGATATTCATATCGATATCCATATCGATATCTATCCATATCGATATCTATTCATATCGATATCCATATCGATATCCATATCGATATCCATATCGATATTCATATCGATATCCATATCGATATCCATATCGATATCCATATCGATATAAACATCGATATCCATATCGATATCCATATCGTTATCCATATCAATATCAATATCGATATAAATATCGATATCCATATAGATATCCATTTAGATATCCATATCGAAATCCACATAGATATCCATATCGATATCCAAATCGATATCCATATCGATATCCATATCAATCCATATGGATATACATATCTATATCCTTATCGATATCCATATCGTTATCCATATCGATATCCATATCGATATCCATATCGATATCCATATCGATATCCGTGTCTTTATCCATATCGATATCCATGTCTTTATCCATATCGATATCCATGTCTTTATCCATATCGATATCCATACCGATATCCACATAGATATCCATATCGCTATCGATATCGAAATCCACATCGTTATCCATATCGAAATCCACATCGATATCCATATCGATATCCATATCGATATACATGTAGATATACATATCTATATCCTTATCGATATCCATATCGTTATCCATATCGATATGCATATCGATATCCATATCGATATACATATCGAATACCATATCGATATCCGTATCGATATCCATATAGATATCCATATCGCTATCCATATTGAAATCCACATCGATATCCAAATCGATATCCATATCTATATCCATATCGATATCCATATCGGTATCCATTTCGATATCCATATCGATATCCATATCGATATCCATATCGATATCCAAATCGATATCCATATCGATATCCATATCAATCCATATGGATATACATATCTATATCCTTATCGATATCCATATCGATATCCTTATAGATATGCATATCGCTATCCATATCAAAATACACATCGAAATGAATATCGATATCCATATCGATATCCACATGGTTATCCAAATCGAAATCCATATTGATATCCATATCGACATCCATTTCGATATCCATATCGATATGCATATCGATAACCATATTGATATACATATAGATATGCATATCGCTATCCATATAAAAATCCACATCAAAATCCATATCGATATCCATATCGTTATTTATATGGATAGCGATATGCATATCTATATGTATATCTATAGGGATATCGATACGGATGTCGATATGAATTTCAATATGGATAACGATATGGATATCGATATGGATATCGATATGAATATCGATATAGGATTTTGATATGGATATCGATATGGATATCGATATAGATATCGATATGGATATCGATATGGATATCGATATGGATATCGATATGGATATCGATATGGATATCGATATGGATATCGATATGGATATCGATATGGATATCGAAATGGATACCGATATGGATATCGATATGGATATAGATATGGATATCGATTTGGATATCGATGTGGATTTCAATATGGATAGCGATATGGATATCTATATGGATATCGATGCGGATATCGATATGGTATTCGATATGTATATCGGTATGGATATCGATATGCATATCGATATGGATAACGATATGGATATCGATATGGATATCGATATGTATATCGATATGTATATCGATATGGATATCGATATGGATATCGATATGGATTTCGATATGGATATCGATGTGGATTTCGATATGGATAGCGATATGGATATCTATATGGATACCGATACGGATATCGATATGGATAAAGATATGGATATCGATATGGATATCGATATGGATATCGATATGGATATCGATATGGATATCGATATGGATATCGATATGGATATCGATATGGATATCGATATGGATATCGATATGGATATCGATATGGATATCGATATGGATATCGATATGGATATCGATTATGGATATCGATATGGATATCATTATGGATATCGGATATCGATGTCGATCGATCGAAAATCCATATCGATATCCATATCGAAATCCGATATGATATCGATATGGATATCGATATCGATATCGATATCCATATCGATATCCATATCGATATCCATATCGATATCGATATCGATATCCATATCGTTATCCATATCGATATCAATATCAATATAAATATCGATATCCATTTAAGATATAGATATCGATATCGATATAGATATCCATATCGATATCCATATCGATATCCATATCGATATCCATATCGATATCCATATCGATATACATATCGATATCCTTATCGATATCCATATCGTTATCCATATCGATATCCATATCGATATCCTTATCGATATCCATATCGTTATCCATATCGTTATCCATATCGATATCCATATCGACATCCATTTCGATATCCATATCGATATGCATATCGATATCCATATTGATATAGATATCGATATGCATCTCGATATCCATATCAAAATCCATATCAAAATCCATATCGTTATTGATATGGATAGCGATATGGATATCTATATGATATCGATATGGATATCGATATGGATATCGATATGGATTTCGATATGGATATCGATATGGATATCGATATGGATATATATGGATATATCGATATGGATATCGATATGGATATCGATATGGATATCGATATATGATTTGATATCGATATGGATATCTAAATGGATATCTATATGGATATCGATATTTATATTGATATTGATATCGATATGGATAACGATATGGATATCGATATGGATATCGATATGGATATCGATATGGATATCGATATGGATATCGATATGGATATCGATATGGATATCGATATGGATATCGATATGGATATCATTATGGATATCGATATGGATATCATTATGGATATCGGAAATGGATGTCGAAGTCGATCGAAAATCCATATCGCTATCCATATCGAAATCCACATAGATATCCATATCGATATCCAAATATCGATATCCATATCGATATCCATATCGATATCCATATCGATATCCATATCGATATCCATATCGTTATCCATATCAATATCAATATCAATATAAATATCGATATCCATATAGATATCCATTTAGATATCCATATCGAAATCAACATAGATATCCATATCGATATCCATATCGATATCCATATCAATCCATATGGATATACATATCTATATCCTTATCGATATCCATATCGTTATCCATATCGATATCCATATCGATATACATATCGAATACCATATCGATATCCATATCGATATCCGTATAGATATGAATATCGCTATCCATATCAAAATCCACATCGAAATGAATATCGATATCCATATCGATATCCACATCGTTATCCAAATCGAAATCCATATTGATATCCATATCGACATCCATTTCGATATCCATATCGATATGCATATCGATATCCATATTGATATAGATATAGATATGCATCTCGCTATCCATATAAAAATCCACATCAAAATCCATATCGTTATTGATATGGATAGCGATATGCATATCTATATATATATCTATATGGATATCGATACGGATGTCGATATGAATTTCAATATGGATAACGATATGGATATCATTATGGATATCGATATGGATATCGATATGGATTTTGATATGGATATCGATATGGATATCGATATAGATATCGATATAGATATCGATATGGGTATCGATATGGATATCGATATGGATATCGATATGGATATCGATATGGATATCGATATGGATATCGATATGGATATCGATATGGATATCGATATGGATATCGATATGGATATCGATATGGATATCGATATGGATATCGATATGGATATCGATATCCATATCGATATACATATCGATATCCATATCGATATGGATATCGATATCCATATCGATATACATATCGATACCCATATCGATATCTATATCTATATCGATATCCATATCGATATCCATATCAAAATCCATATCGATATCCATATCGATATCCATAATGATATCCATATCGTTATCCATATTGAAATTCATATCGACATCCGTATCGATATCCATATAGATATATATATAGATATGCATATCGCTATCCATATCAATAACGATATGGATTTTGATGTGGATTTTTATATGGATAGCGAGATGCATATCTATATCTATATCAATATGGATATCGATATGCATATCGATATGGATATCGAAATGGATGTCGATATGGATATCAATATGGATTTCGATTTGGATAACGATGTGGATATCGATATGGATATCGATATTCATTTCGATGTGGATTTTGATATGGATAGCGATATGCATATCTATATGGATATCGATATGGATATCGATATGGTATTCGATATCTATATCGATATGGATATCGATATGGATATCGATATGGATAACGATATGGATATCGATAAGGATATAGATATGTATATCCATAAGGATTGATATGGATATCGATATGAATATCGATATGGATATCGATATGGATATCGATATGGATATCGATATGGATATCTATGTTGATTTCGATATGGATATCTAAATGGATATCTATATGGATATCTATATTTATATTGATATGGATATCGATATGGATATCGATATGGATATCGATGTGGATATCGATGTGGATTTGGATATCGATATGGATATCTATGTGGATTTCGATATGGATAGCGATATGGATTTTCGATCGACTTCGACATCCTTTCCGATATCCATAATGATATCCATATCGATATCCATAATGATATCCATATCGATATCCATATCGATATCCATATCGATATCCATATCGATATCCATATCGATATCCATATCGATATCCATATCGATATCCATATCGATATCCATATCGTTATCCATATCAATATCAATATCAATATCAATATAAATATCGATATCCATATAGATATCCATTTAGATATCCATATCGAAATCAACATAGATATCCATATCGATATCCATATCGATACCCATATCGATATCTATATCTATATCGATATCCATATCGATATCCATATCAAAATCCATATCGATATCCATATCGATATCCATAATGATATAAATATAGATATGCATATCGCTATCCATATCAATAACGATATGGATTTTGATGTGGATTTTTATATGGATAGCGAGATGCATATCTATATCTATATCAATATGGATATCGATATGCATATCGATATGGATATCGAAATGGATGTCGATATGGATATCAATATGGATTTCGATTTGGATAACGATGTGGATATCGATATGGATATCGATATTCATTTCGATGTGGATTTTGATATGGATAGCGATATGCATATCTATATGGATATCGATATGGATATCGATATGGTATTCGATATGTATATCGATATGGATATCGATATGGATATCGATATGGATAACGATATGGATATCGATAAGGATATAGATATGTATATCCATATGGATTGATATGGATATCGATATGGATATCGATATGGATATCTATGTTGATTTCGATATGGATATCTAAATGGATATCTATATGGATATCGATATTTATATTGATATTGATATTGATATGGATAACGATATGGATATCGATATGGATATCGATATGGATATCGATATGGATATCGATGTGGATATCGATGTGGATTTGGATATCGATATGGATATCTATGTGGATTTCGATATGGATAGCGATATGGATTTTCGATCGACTTCGACATCCTTTCCGATATCCATAATGATATCCATATCGATATCCATAATGATATCCATATCGATATCCATATCGATATCCATATCGATATCCATATCGATATCCATATCGATATCCATATCAATATCCATATCGATATTCATATCGATATCCATGTCTTTATCCATATCGATATCCATGTCTTTATCCATATCGATATCCATGTCTTTATCCATATCGATATCCATACCGATATCCACATAGATATCCATATCGCTATCCATATCGAAATCCACATCGTTATCCATATCGAAATCCACATCGATATCCATATCGATATCCATATCGATATACATGTAGATATACATATCTATATCCTTATCGATATCCATATCGTTATCCATATCGATATGCATATCGATATCCATACCGATATACATATCGAATACCATATCGATATCCGCATCGATATCCATATAGATATCCATATCGCTATCCATATTGAAATCCACATCGATATCCAAATCGATATCCATATCTATATCCATATCGATATCCATATCGGTATCCATTTCGATATCCATATCGATATCCATATCGATATCCATATCGATATCCATATCGATATCCATATCGATATCCATATCGATATCCATATCGATATCCATATCGATATCCATATCGATATCTATATCGATATCCATATCGATATCCATATCAAAATCCATATCGATATTTATATCGATATCCATAATGATATCCATATCGTTATCCATATTGAAATTCATATCGACATCCCTATCGATATCCCTATAGATATACATATAGATATGCATATCGCTATCCATATAAATAACGATATGGATATCGATATGGATTTTGATGAGGATTTTTATATGGATAGCGAGATGCATATCTATATGTATATCAATATGGTTATCGATATGCATATCGATATGGATATCGAAATGGATGTCGATATGGATATCAATATGGATTTCGATTTGGATAACGATGTGGATATCGATATGGATATCGATATTCATTTCGATGTGTATTTTGATATAGATATCGATAAGGATATAGATATGTATATCCATATGGATTGATATGGATATCGATATGGATATCGATTTGGATATCGATATGGATATCGATATGGATATCGATATGGATATCGAAATGGATACCGATATGGATATCGATATGGATATAGATATGGATATCGATTTGGATATCGATGTGGATTTCAATATGGATAGCGATATGGATATCTATATGGATATCGATACGGATATCGATATGGTATTCGATATGTATATCGATATGGATATCGATATGCATATCGATATGGATAACGATATGGATATCGATAAGGATATAGATATGTATATCTACATGTATATCGATATGGATATCGATATGGATATCGATGTGGATTTCGATATGGATAACGATGTGGATTTCGATATCGATAGCGATATGGATATCTATGTGGATATCGGTATGGATATCGATATGGATAAAGACATGGATATCGATATGGATAAGGACGTGGATATCGATATGGATAAAGACATGGATATCGATATGGATATCGATATGGATATCGATATGGATATCGATATGGATATCGATATGGATAACGATATGGATATCGATAAGGATATAGATATGTATATCCATATGGATTGATATGGATATCGATATGGATATCGATTTGGATATCGATATGGATATCTATGTGGATTTCGATATGGATATCTAAATGGATATCTATATGGATATCGATGTGGATTTCGATATGGATAGCGATATGGATATCTATATGGATATCGATACGGATATCGATATGGTATTCGATATGTATATCGATATGGATATCGATATGTATATCGATATGTATAACGATATGGATATCGATAAGTATATAGACATGTATATCTACATGTATATCGATATGGATATTGATATGGATATCGATGTGGATATCGATATGGATAAAGACATGGATATCGATATGGATAAAGACATGGATACCGATATGGATAAAGACATGGATATCGATAAGGATATCGATATGGATATCGATATGGATATCGATATGGATATCGATATGGATATCGATATGGATAAAGACATGGATATCGATATGGATATCGATATGGATATCGATATGGATATCGATATGGATATGGATATGGATATCGATATGGATATCGATATGGATATCGATATGGATATCGATATGGATATCATTATGGATATCGATATGGATGTCGAATATCGATATCCATATCGAAATCCACATCCATAGATATCCATATCGATATCCATATCGATATCCATATCGATATCCATATCGGAATCCATTTTTGATATCCCTATCGATATCCATATCGATATCCATATCGATATCCATATCGATATCCATATCGATATCCATATCGATATCGATATCGATATCCATATCGATATCCATATCAAAATCCTTATCGACATCCATATCGATATCCAGAATGATATCCATATCGTCATCCATATTGAAATTAATATCGACATCCGTATCGATATCCATATAGATATACATATAGATATGCATATCGCTATCCATATCAATAACGATATGGATATCGATATGGATTTCGATGTGGATTTTGATATGGATAGCGATATGCATATCTATATGAATATCGATACAGATATCGATATGGTATTCGATTTGTATATCGATATGGATATCGATATGGATAACGATATGGATATCGATAAGGATATAGATATGTATATCCATATGGATTGATATGGATATCGATATGGATATCGATTTGGATATCGATATGGATATCTATGTGGATTTCGATATGGATATCTAAATGAATATCTATATGGATATCGATATTTATATCGATATTGATATTGATATGGATATCGATATGGATATCGATATGGATATCGATATGGATATCGATATGAATATCGATATGGATATCGATATGGATATGGATATGGATAGATATCGATATGGATAGATATCGATATGGATATCGATATGAATATCGATTTGGATATCGATATGGATATCGATATGGATATCGATTGGATATCGATTTGGATATCGATATGGATATCTATGTGGATTTCGATATGGATATCTAAATGGATATCTATATGGATATCGATGTGGATTTCGATATGGATAGCGATATGGATATCTATATGGATATCGATACGGATATCGATATGGTATTCGATATGTATATCGATATGGATATCGATATGTATATCGATATGTATAACGATATGGATATCGATAAGTATATAGACATGTATATCTACATGTATATCGATATGGATATTGATATGGATATCGATGTGGATATCGATATGGATAAAGACATGGATATCGATATGGATAAAGACATGGATACCGATATGGATAAAGACATGGATATCGATAAGGATATCGATATGGATATCGATATGGATATCGATATGGATATCGATATGGATATCGATATGGATAAAGACATGGATATCGATATGGATATCGATATGGATATCGATATGGATATCGATATGGATATGGATATGGATATCGATATGGATATCGATATGGATATCGATATGGATATCGATATGGATATCATTATGGATATCGATATGGATGTCGAAGTCGATAGAAAATCCATATCGCTATCCATATCGAAATCCACATCCATAGATATCCATATCGATATCCATATCGATATCCATATCGATATCCATATCGGAATCCATTTTTGATATCCCTATCGATATCCATATCGATATCCATATCGATATCCATATCGATATCCATATCGATATCCATATCGATATCTATATCGATATCCATATCGATATCCATATCAAAATCCTTATCGACATCCATATCGATATCCAGAATGATATCCATATCGTCATCCATATTGAAATTAATATCGACATCCGTATCGATATCCATATAGATATACATATAGATATGCATATCGCTATCCATATCAATAACGATATGGATATCGATATGGATTTCGATGTGGATTTTGATATGGATAGCGATATGCATATCTATATGAATATCGATACAGATATCGATATGGTATTCGATTTGTATATCGATATGGATATCGATATGGATAACGATATGGATATCGATAAGGATATAGATATGTATATCCATATGGATTGATATGGATATCGATATGGATATCGATATGGATATCGATATGGATATCTATGTGGATTTCGATATGGATATCTAAATGAATATCTATATGGATATCGATATTTATATCGATATTGATATTGATATGGATATCGATATGGATATCGATATGGATATCGATATGGATATCGATATGAATATCGATATGGATATCGATATGGATATGGATATGGATAGATATCGATATGGATAGATATCGATATGGATATCGATATGAATATCGATTTGGATATCGATATGGATATCGATATGGATATCGATATGGATATCGATATGGATATCGAAATGGATATCGATATGGATATCCATATGGATTGATATGGATATCGATATGGATATGGATATTGATATGGATATCGATATGGATATCGATATGGATATCGATATGGATATCGATATGGATATCGATATGGATATCGATATGGATATCATTATGGATATCGATATGGATGTCGAAGGCGATCGAAAATCCATATCGCTATCCATATCTAAATCCACATATATATCCATGTCGATATCGAAATCCACATCGATATCCACATCGATATCCATATCGATATCCATATCGATATCCATATCGATAAACATATCGATATCCATATCGATATCCATATCGATATCCACATCGATATCCATATCGATATCCATATCAATATCCATATCGATGTCTCTCCATATCGATATCCATATCGCTATCAGTATCGAAATCCATATCGATATCCATATCGCTATCCATATCGAAACCCACATCGATATTATATATTGATATCCATATCGATATCTATATCAATATCCATATCGATATCCATATCGATATCCATATCGATATCCATATCGATATCCATATCGATATCCATATCGATATCCATATCGTTATCCATATCGAAATCCATATCGACATCCGTATCCATATCCATATAGATATACCTATAGATATGCATATCGCCATCCATATGCATATCGCTATCCATATCGAAATCCACATCGAAATCCATATCGATATCCATATCGATATAAATATCGATATCCATATCGATATCCATATCGCTATCCATATCGAAATCCACATAGATATCCATATCGATATCCAAATCCATATACATATAGATATGCATATCGCTTTCCTTATCAAAATCCACATCGAAATCCATATTGATATACATATCGATATCCACATCGTTATCCATATCGATATCCATATCGATATCCATATCGATATCCATATCGATATCCATATCGATATCCATATCGATATCCATATCGATATTCATATCGATATCCATACCGATATCCATATCGATATCCATATCGTTATCCATATCGATATCCATATCGATATCCATATCGACATACATATCGATATCCATATCGATATCCATATCGATATTCATATCGATATCCATACCGATATCCATATCGATATCCATATCGTTATCCATATCGATATCCATATCGATATCCATATCGACATCCATTTCGATATCCATATCAATATGCCTATCGATATCTATATATGGATATCGATATCCATATCGATATGCATATAGATATCCATATCGCTATCCATATCGATATCCATATCGATATACATGTAGATATACATATAGATATGCAAATCGCTATCCATATCAAAATCCACAAGGAAATCCATATCGATATCCATATCTATATCCATATCGTCATCAATATCGATATCCATATCGATATACATATTGAATACCATATCGATATCGATATCGACATACATATCGATATCCATATCGATATCCATATCGATGTCCATTTCGCTATCCATATCGAAATCCACATAGATATCCATATCGATTTCCATATCCACATCCATATCCATATTGTTATCCATATCGATATAAATATCGATATCCATATCGATATCCACATCGATATCTATATCGATATCCATATCGGTATCCATATCGTTATCCATATCGATATCCATATCGATATCCATATCGATATCCATATCAATATCCATATCGACATAGATATCGATATCCATATCCATATATATATATCCATATATGGATATCGATATGGATATCGGTATGGATATCGATATGAATATCGATATGGATATCGATATGGATATCGATATGGATATCGATATGGATATCGATATGGATATCGATATGGATAACGATATGGATATCGATATGTATATCAATATGGATTTCGATGTGGATTTTGATAAGGAAAGCGATATGCGTTTCTATATGTACATCTATATGGATATCGATACGGATGTCGATATGGATTTCGATATGGATAATGATATGGATATCGATATGGATATCGATATGGATATCGATATGGATATCGATATGGATATCGATATGGATATCGATATGGATATCGATATGGATATCGATATGGATATCGACATGGATATCGATGTGGATATCGATGTGCATATGGATATGGATATCGATATAGATTTCGATGTGGATTTCGATATGGATAGCGATATGGATATCGATATGGATAGATATCCATATGGATATCGATATGAATATCTTTATGGATATCGATATAATTATCGATATATATATCGATATGGATATCGAGATGGATATCGATAAGTATATCGATACGGATATCGATATGAATTTCAATATGTATAACGATATGGATATCGATATGGATATCGATATGTAATTCCATGTAGATTTTGATCTGGATAGCGATATGCATATCTATATGTATTTCTATATGGATATCGATACGGATATCGATATGGATATCGATATGGATAAAGATATGGATATCGATATGGATGTCGATATGGATATCGATATGGATAACGATATGGATATCGATATGTATATCAATATGGATTTCGATGTGGATTTTGATAAGGAAAGCGATATGCATATCTATATGTATATCTATATGGATATCGATACGGATGTCGATATGGATTTCGATATCGATAATGATATGGATATCGATATGGATATCGATATGGATATCGATATGTATTTCGATATTTATATCGATATGGATTTCGATATTTATATCGATATGGATATTGATATGGATATCGATATGGATATCGATATTTATATTGATATGGGTAACGATATGGATATCGATGTGGATATGGATATCGATATGGAAATCTATGTGGATTTCGATATGGATAGACAGCGATATGGATATTGATATGGATATCCATATAGATATCGATATGGATATCGATATGTATATCGATATGGATATCGATGTGGATTTTGATATGGATATCGATGTGGATTTGGATGTGGATTTGGATAGCGATATGGATTTTCGATCGACTTCGACATCCATATCGATATCCATATCGACATCCATATCGATATCCATATCGATATTCATATCGATATCCATATCGATATCCATATCGATATCCATATCGATATCTATATCGATATACATATCGATAAAGATATCGATAAGGATATCGATATGGATATCGATATGGATAACGATATGGATTTTGTTGTGGATTTTGATATGGATAGCGATATGCATATCTACATGTATATCTATATGTATATCGATATGGATATCGATATGGATATCGATGTGAATTTCGATATGGATATCGATGTGGATTTTGTTATGGATAGCGATATGGATATCTATATGGATATCCATACGGATATCCTTATGGATAAAGATATCGATATCTATATAGATATCCATACGGATATCCTTATGGATAAAAATATGGATATCGATATGGATATCGATATAGATATCGATATGGATATCGATATGGATATCGATATGGATATCGATATGGATATCGATATGGATATCGATATGGATATCGATATGAATATCGATATGGATATCGGTATGGATAACGATATGGATATTGATAGGGATATCCATACGGATAGCGATATGGATATCGATATGGATAACGACATGGATAACGATATGGATATCGATATGGATTTCGATATGGATATCGATATGCATATCGATATGGATATCCATATAAATATCAATATGGATATCGATATAGATATCGATATGGATATCGATATAAATATCAATATGGATATCGATATGGATGTCGAAGTCGATCGAAAATCCATATCGCTATCCAAATCGAAATCCACATAGATATCCATATCGATATACAAATCCACATCGATATCCATATCGTTATCCAAATCGATAGCCATGTAGATATCCATATCGATATCCATATCGATATAAATATCGATATCCATATCGATATCCATATCGATATCCATATCGATATCCATATCGGTATCCATATCCATATCGATATCCATATCGATATCTTTATGGATATCCATATCAATATCCATATCGCTGTCTATCCATATCGAAATCCACATAGATATCCATATCGATATCCATATCCACATCGATATCCATATCGTTATCAATATAAATATCGATATCCATATCGATATCCATATCAATATCCATATCGATATAAATATCGATATTCATATCGATATCCATATCGATATTCATATCGATATCCATACCGATATCCATATCGATATCCATATATGGATATATATATATTGATATGGATATCGATATGGATATCGATATGGATAACGAAATGGATATCGATATGTATATCGATATGGATATCGATATGGATATCGATATGGATATCGATATGGATATCGATATGGATATCGATATGGATATCGATTTTGATATCGATATGAATATCGATATGGATATCTATATGGATGTCGATATGGATATCGATATGGATAACGATATGGATATCGATATGGATATCGATATTGATATCGATATGGATATCGATATGGATTTCGATGTGGATGTTTGATATGGATAACGATATGCATATCCATATGTATATCTATATGGATATCGATACGGATATCGATATGGATAGCGATATGGATATCTATATGGATATCCATATCGTTATCGATATCGATATCGATTTCCATATCGATATCCATATCGACATCCATATCGACATCCATATCGATATCCATATCGACATCCATATCGATATCCATATCGATATCCGTATCGATTACCAAATTGATATACATACAGATATGCATATCGATATCCATATCGATATCCATTTCGACATCCATATCGATATCCATATGGATATCCGTATCGATATCCATATTCATATACATATCGATATCCATATCGATATCCGTATCGATATCCATATCGATATCGATATCGATGTCCACATCGTTATCTATATCGATATCCATATCGATGTCCATACCGTTATCTATATCGATATTGTGAGGATTCACAAATTCTTGTTTCTATTTTTCTTCATCTATCAATATATATATAACCATAAGTCAACTTTCTAAACTAATATGCTCTACTTATTGAAGGGGATTAGGTCAACATTACGTTACAGTTTCTAACAAGAGAGCAATTGTTTTCTATTTCATCTTTAGGTTGCAGTTTCTAGCAAGAGAGAGAGAGCAATTGTTTCAGTTTCTAACAAGAGAGCAATTATTTTTATTTCTTTTGTTTCTCTCTCCTTCGCATTGCAATAGCCAGCGACGCCGACGCACCGGCGGTACAGTCAGTGTCAGCATAGCTAAGCTAAGACGGTTTGGTCACGTACACCAAAAGCTCGTAGGATAAACGGTGAAAGGCTAAAATTAAAAATGAGAGCAAGATGATTCAGTTGGTGACCATCGACAAGTCAAGTTTACAAAAGAAATAATAAGTAGTGAAAAATCAAGGAAATTAAAGAAACAATCAAAGTGACAGTGAGACGAAATAAAGTGAAACCAAGTGAATACAAAACAAAAATCTAGCAAGGAATAAAAGAAAAGAACAACACACAGAGGAAAAACATAGACAACACCAGATTGAAAACCAATAAAAAGAAATTGTATTTACGAAGTCCCTAGTATGTCCCGAAACGGGTAAGTCGGTCTAAAGGCCACGATATCACCATTTTATTCTCTTCTTCTAGGGTAGTGTGATCGTAGGCAGCCATACATTTTGTTTTTTTTACAATAGACATATATGTGAGCTAGAAATAATAAAGTTATGAATGAACATTGACCTTTGCCTTTTCTATTTTTCTTCTTGCCCCTATTCTTTCTCCTTGTCTTTATTTGCATGTAATGTCTTAATAATGTGTTAAGTGTTGTCTGAATAGGATATGTAGTGGTTCCATGGTACAGTTGGCAGTATGTCGACCAACAACCATTTCAGTGTCCGGGTAATACCCTAACTGAAATGGTGTTGGTTGTATATACGCCGACTTAGTGCCATTTAATATTATTCGACATCCGGGTAATACCCTAGTCGAAGAAATATTAAATGCGCATGAACATGGAACCACTGTAGTGTAGTTTAGTGTGTAGCTAGTACAGTGGTCGTGATGTCATTTGGCTGGTATTTCAGTGTCCGGGGAATACCCTAACTGAAATATTACCAAATGTACATCCGATCACTTAGTGTCATTTAATATTGATTTCGGTGTCCGGGTAATACCCTAACCGAAATCGTATTAAATGTACATGTCGTTGTATGTATGTTGTGTTGTCAAAGTGTGTTCCATGGTACAGTTGGCAACATGTCTACCAGCAACCATTTCAGTGTCCGGGTAATACCCTAACTGAAATGGTGTTGGTTGTACATGTGCCGACTTAGTGCCATTTAATATTATTCGACGTCCGGGTAATACCCTAGTCGAAGCAATATTAAATGCGCATGAACATGGAACCACTGTAATGTAGTTTTTATGTAGCACAGTGGTCATGATGCCATTTGTTTAGCATTTCAGTGTCCGGGTAATACCCTAACTGAAATGTTAACAACTGTGCATCTGACTACTTAGTGTCTTTTAATATTTATTTCAGTGTCCGGGTAATACCCTAACCGAAATAATATTAAATGTACATGCCGTAGTATGTGTGTATCTTCCCCTTGTACAGTGCTCACCGTCTTTAATATTAATTGTTTAACTTTGTGTCTCTTTGTAATGTCAAATAAATAATTATTCCCCACATTTGTCTATATTAGTTTAAAATTTAGAGGTCTCGAGATTTACTTATAAATTTTCTGTAAGTAAAGGCCCTGGATAGAGTGAGATTTGTACCAAGGCTGAAAAACTTCCTTACAGATGGCGCCCGAGCAGGGACCTCGAGAAAGATTTTAAATTAATTAGGCAAGCTTAGTGTAGGGATTAATTTTGTGGATTAAAGCCCCACCATATTTATTTGACCTTCTCATATTGTTCATATCATTTTGAAAAAATTTATTGCTACCCTATAATATCGAAAAAAATTAACCAATTATATTATATTATAATATGATCGCATTATATTACATCATTTAATTATATACACATGTAAAATATATTTTTGGGGATTTTCTTTATTGGTGTAATATATATATGATGAAAATAAAATTTTATAAATAATTCAATTTTTGCCAAGGGTAACGGTAGGACTACCTTAGAGTCATCGACAGAGTCGCAGCGACAGAGTCACGACAGCATTCAGTGGAACCAAAACCACGTGGCAGAAATACATATACATATGCATATATTTTTATTTTTTTTATAATCGACAGAGCTAAACAGGGTATCAGCAGAGTCACCATAGAAAAAAAAAATTTTATATGTGTCGGAGTATGTATTAGTGACAAGTGAGTGTGTGTGTGTTGCTACGCATGCTTAGTTAGTCGTTGTAATGAATTGTACAAGTAAATGGATTATTACAAGTGTTAGAAAGATCATGTTGTGACATGCACAGAAAAGCATGACGCAATAGCTGGGGACTATTGCGTCAGCCACTTAGTTTATTCTCTCTGAGAGAATCCCTTTGTCGTGAGAGCGGGCGACAAATTTGTCGCCGTGTGTGGTTCGGTGTGGTCGTGGAAAAGGTATAAAATGGCAGGAAGAAAAAGGGATTAATCAATTAAAATCAGAACTCGGTACGCGACACATCGAAACTCACTTGCTCCACAAATTAGTAAGAATGGGAAGTGACAAGAAACGCGACGACGGCAACGTGAATAAAGTTAACCTAGCAAGTGATACTATTCCGGCTGTTCCTAATCCGACATCAGAAGTGGGATCTGGCCCTCTACCTTCAACAGTAGATGCCTCATGGAAGACCATAATGGAGCTTCAAAATAAAAATTTACTTGAACTGGTTCGGGCCCTACAAAACACGGCACCAAACACAGTGCAGAGTAAATCGGTCCAGCTACCCAAATTCAACCCAGACAAGTCCGGCGCAAATGCTTCATCCTGGTGTACTACCGTTGAAATTATTCTACAGGAAAATGCATTACAAGGTAGTGCGCTGGTCGTGGTTCTAAGCTCAGCATTAGAGGGAAGTGCTTCTCAATGGCTTTCCCAAGTGTGCTACGCTGAAATTACTTGGTCAGAGTTTAAGGAACTTTTCATACAGCGCTTTGACACTGTGGAAACACCAGCCGCGATGTTTCTCAACATGTTGTCAAATTGACCGACTGATGGTGAGTGCCTTGCAGTCCATGCCAGCCGCATGGTTACCGAATTGACGACAAAATGGCGTCAAAGGGAAGTTGAAGAGATTGCTGTGTCTGTCACTCTTGCGTTGCTAAGCAAGTTTCGATAACCGATTACAGCGGTTAACTTTCACGTCAAATGTTAAAACAAGAGGCGAGTTGCAATCCGAATTAAAAGCATTTACTTTTAATAAAAGGAAAAGTGGCTTTATGGAGCAAACTTTGAAACCTGAAAGTTTTCCTAAAAGGCAAAAGCAGTCATCGATAGAGTGTCACTTTTGCGGCAAATTGGGCCATAAAATGATTGAATGCAGACTCTGGAAGCAACAAAATCTTCGTGCGAGTGGCAATGAACGACGTGGCAGACAAGAAGGATATCACCGTGAAAAACCAAGCGTAACATGCTATAAGTGCGGAGAAATGGGTCACATATCTACTCAGTGCCCTAAGAAGGAAGCTAATATAAACAAGACTTTCAAACAAGAAAAGCGAGTGGAACAGTGCAGTGTTGCAGTACCAAAGGGACTCATGAACCATAGAGGCCAAATTTTTGAGGTCACCTTCGATTCGGGATGTTCGTTGATGAAAGAAAAGCTAAGTTCAAAATTTTCTGGTAAGAGATTCAACAATGTTGTTATGCTTAAGGGCATAGGAAGCAGTGGAATATGCAGTACTTTACAAATATTAAGTAGCGTAAGAATTGACGACAATTGCATAGAAATTTTGTTTTATATAATGATCACATATCACATAGAAAACAATATTGTCATTGGCCGGGAAATACTAAATCAGGGTTTTGATATTGTTATTTCATCAAACCAATTTAAAATCTCAAGAACCAAAATAATTAATGTGTGTAACGGCAGTGAGCCTACTGATATTGATACTGAACTTGATGGCCAAGATAAAATAAAACTAAATTCATTGTTGGCAAAGTATTCAAATTCCTTTATAAAAGGTATTCCAAGTACTAAAGTCAAAGTTGGCGAAATGAAAATTAGGTTAAGTGATCCAAGTAAAACTGTTCAAAGAAGGCCATATCGATTAAGTCCATGCGAGCGGGATTTAGTAAGGGAAAAAATTAACGAACTGTTAAAATGCAAAATCATTAGACCAAGCTGTTCACCTTTTGCAAGCCCCATGTTGTTAGTTAAGAAGAAAAATGGTTCAGATAGACTTTGTGTTGACTATAGAGAGCTAAATTCAAATACGGTTGCCGATAAATACCCGTTGCCACTTATACAGGATCAAATAGATAGACTACAGGGAGTTAATTATTTTACGTGTCTAGATATGGCCAGCGGGTATTACCAAATTCCCTTACACTGCGATTCTATTGAATATACAGCATTTGTGACCCCGGATGGTCAATATGAATTTCTATCTATGCCGTTCGGGCTTAAAAAACGCACCTTCTGTTTTTCAACGTTTAGTCATGCAAGCTCTAGGTGATTTAGCAAATTCGTATGTTATCGTCTATATGGACGACATAATGATAATTGCCTCAACAAAGTGTCAAGCGTTAGAAAGATTGGAGATTGTTCTAAACATTTTAACAGAGGCTGGGTTTTCATTCAACATTACAAAGTGTTCCTTTTTAAAAACATCGGTACAATATTTGGGTTACAGTATTAGTGCTGGTGAAATTCGTCCAAATCCTCAGAAAATCGTGGCATTGACTGCTCTTCCGCCTCCACAGTCAGTCGCATCACTTAGGCAATTTATTGGCTTAGCATCATATTTTCGGCAATTTATTGAGGGATTTTCACAGTTGATGAAACCATTATATTTCTTAACTTCAGACAAAAGTAAATTTATTTGGAAGACAGAGCACGAGCAGATTCGAAAAAAAGTTATTTCTATCCTTACCGATAAACCAGTCCTTATAATTTTTGACCCAAATCATCCAATTGAGTTGCATTCAGATGCGAGTTGTAATGGCTACGGTGCAATCCTATTACACAAAATTAATAAATAATTTTGTTCTACGATTAAGTCTACGATTTTTATTGGTTTGACAATATGTCAAAATATGTTAGAAAATTTGTTGATAACTGTATCACTTGTAAAATGTCGAAATCTACCTCAGGAAAAATACAAGCTGAATTACATCCAATTCCAAAAATCAATATTCCTTGGCACACTATCCACATTGATATAACTGGAAAACTAAGTGGTAAAAGTGACCAGAAGGAGTATGTTATTGTTCAAGTAGATGCGTTCACCAAGTATGTCTATCTTAGTCATTGCCTTAAATTGGACAGTGAGAGTTGTATAAATGCTGTTCGATCCGCTGTTTCGTTGTTTGGAGTACCAAACCGAATAATAGCTGACCAGGGAAGGTGCTTTACAGGCGTTAAGTTTAGTCAATTCTGTTCGGATAATAAAATAAACTTGCATTTAATTGCCACCGGTGCTAGCCGAGCTAATGGCCAAGTGGAGCGAACCATGAGCACGTTGAAAAATATGTTGACTGCGGTAGAAACTGGAAATCAGTCTTGGCAGGATGCGTTAGGAGAGGTGCAGTTGGCAATTAATTGTACAACTAACCGTGTAACAAAGGCTAGTCCATTAGAAATGTTATTGGGAAAGGTGGCACGTCCATTAGGATTACTTTCACCTAGTGACATTGAAAACGAAGTTGATTTGCCAAACGTAAGAGCACAGGCTGAAAAGAATATTTTAGATACAGCAGTTTATGACAAAGAACGATTTAATAAAAACAAGGCAAAGGTTATTAGACATAAAGTCGGAGATTTCGTGTTACTAAAAAGCGAAGAAAGGCATCAAACCAAATTAAGTCCAAAGTTTAAGGGGCCTTTTGAAATAATAGATATCTTAGATGGTGACAGGTACACTTTGAGGTCCTTAAGCAATAAACGAAAATATAAATATGCGCATGAAGATTTAAGAAAATTGCCAGAAGGGCAAGTGACCGAGGAGCTGAATGTGTATGATGATTATAATAATATTGTTAAGAGTGATAAAACAGTTGCAGACTGTAAAGATAGTGAAAATGAAAATATTGAAGTCACTAAAGAGAGTGAAGTACACCAATAATGGTGATAAGAGATGTTGTATGGCTGGCCGAAGAAAAAGGCAGAGTACTTGGTTATATGATAATGCAACCACAAGTGCAAAACATACTAATGTTTGTTTTGATCATGGCGTGTGGGGCATTTGATTATGTAACTGTAATGTTAAATGTTAAGAAATGAAAAAAAAAAAAAAAATTGGAAATAATAATTATGCTAAAGTATGAATTGAATTGAGATGATTTGTTAACATGATAAGTTTGTATGAATAAGGGAAAGAAAAAGTTAACCTAAGAAAATGAAAAACAAACAAACTAGAATAAAAGAAATTATGTTATTTGTATCTACAATAAGATATCAGTAATAAGATTGTTAAATAAAATGTATTAAGAATACTTCACGAGGACGTGGTAATGTCAGTATGGCCGTGTCGGAGTATGTATTAGTGACAAGTGAGTGTGTGTGTGTTGCTACGCATGCTTAGTTAGTCGTTGTAATGAATTGTACAAGTAAATGGATTATTACAAGTGTTGGAAAGATCATGTTGTGACATGCACAGAAAAGCATGACGCAATAGCTGGGGACTATTGCGTCAGCCACTTAGTTTATTCTCTCTGAGAGAATCCCTTTGTCGTGAGAGCGGGCGACAAATTTGTCGCCGTGTGTGGTTCGGTGTGGTCGTGGAAAAGGTATAAAATGGCAGGAAGAAAAAGGGATTAATCAATTAAAATCAGAACTCGGTACGCGACACATCGAAACTCACTTGCTCCACAAATTAGTAAGAATGGAAAGTGACAAGAAATGCGACGACGGCAACGTGAATAAAGTTAACCTAGCAAGTGATACTATTCCGGCTGTTCCTAATCCGACATATGTATATATTTGAATTTTTTATAAGAACGAAAGAGAGAAGCGAGTATAGAAAATCCAACAGGCAACGGTAAAACTTTTAAAAAGTCATCGACAGAGTCCCAGCGACAGAGTCACGACTGAATACAGTAGAACCAAAACCTCGAGGCAGAAATATATTTTTTTTATATCGACAGAGCTAAACAGGGTATCAGCAGAGTCACCATGAGAAAAAAATATATATGCAACGGAATTTCTATACAAGCAAAAGAGACAAGCAAGCATAGAAAATTTCACAAATGAACGGTAGAACTATTTTAAAGTCATCGACAGAGTCCCGGCGACAGAGTCACGACAGAATTCAGTAGAACCAAAACCACGTGGAATTTTATTTTTTTTTATATATCGACAGAGCTAAACAGGGTATCAGCAGAGTCACCAAAGGAAAAAAAATATATGCAACGGAATTTTTATAAGAATATTAGAAACATAAGCAAGCTGAAAAATTTGCACAAAGTAACGGTAGAACTATTTTACAGTCATCGACAGAGTCTCAGCGACAGAGTCACGACAGAATACAGTAGAACCAAAATCGTTGGTTCTCTTTGGTCGACGTAGCCACAACGGGATCTTTTGGATGCTCACTCCTATGAAGCGGAGACTGCGACGCTAGCAGAGCAGAGGGTCCGACGATAAAATTATGGAACCCAGGCATCCTCAGGAGAGTCAATATTCAACCGTCGAGAAGTCAACATCGAACCTTAACAGTCAATATTCAACCGTCAAGGAGTCAACATCGAACCAACATCGAAGGAGTCTACATCCCGCAGCCAAGGACTACAGCCGTCTAAATACCAAGGATAACAAAGGATAACAGGACTCTAAGTTACCAGCATACCAAGGACCCAGCCAGTGAATATCCTTTTCAAGGACAACAGTAGTCAATATTTACTAGCATACAGAGGAATCAACAGTGAACATCCTGTTCAAAGGATAGCAACAGCCTGAGTTACAAGGAATAAAAGCGCAGCCTACACTAAGCAATCAAGAATACAACGAAGAAACCAAGACCCACAACCAGAGAAACAACGTCAACCACAAGGATATTATATTAAACAGGATATCGGGAAAAAAAAAATATTTGTGACCAGTGAAAAAAAAAAATATTTATTTAACCCAGCAAGGATAAATAAAAAAAAAAAAAAAAAAGCTAATAAACAAAAAAATAAACTAGTGGAAAAAAAAAAAAAATAATTAAACCAGCAAAAGAAAAAGAAAAAAATCTAAATTAAAATAAATAAAACAAAATAAATAAATTTCCATTGGTAATAATTATAATCTTTAGTTACAGCCAAGTCAAAGCAGAGTTCACAAGGACGAAATCCAAACTAGTTCAACGCAGGATACCAACCACAAAGGATACAAGAGCAATAGCAACAGTCAAGCTAAACAGAAGTCATCAGTGCAAACATGGGAGTAAAATGGATCAGCTACCGACGCAAAAACGAATTGAAGAGTTTCTTCACCGAGTTCGGTCTACCTTCAGGTGGAACGGTAGAGGAGATGCGCAGTCGGTTTGCTAACTTCGCATCTCGGGAGAATCATCTACCAGAAGTACTCGCCCGCTTAACCGAACTGGAAACTCAATATGGACAATCAGCCAACAAAGACCGCACACTAGATGTGAAGCCACGCTCACGATCTACTTCACCTGCCCGGCTGGTCGACGAACACCCAAAGGATACAGAGGTAGATGCAGCCCGCAATCATCTAATTCCGACACTGCCACTGGTGTCCAATACCCCTTCGACTGGAAATGCCCAATTTTCGCTGGAAATCCCAAGACGAGCAACATCAGGAAACACAGACAATGCAGGATATGCCGCCATCGCCGAAAAGGTGTCCAAGTGGGGCGTGTCCTTCGATGGATCTACAGATCCATTGTACTTCTTGGAGAAAATAGAAACTCGAGCTGCCACGTACAGGATTAACCTAGAAACACTACCACGGATGATGTCCATTTTACTCTCAGGCAAAGCGGAAGGATGGTGGCAGACTTGCGATCTACTGGAGGCCAACTGGACAACATTTAAGCATGGATTCTTAGAGTTCTTCTTACCGCCAAGATATTTTGAACGACTCGAGGATGCCATCCGTACCCGACGCCAAAGGGCTGGAGAACCCTTCAAGCAATACTTAGTCGAGCTGCGCCTAATGATGAAAAGGGCCAACTACTCTTCGACCCAAGAACTAGAGAGAATATACGACAACCTGCACCCGGAGTATCAGCTATATACAAGACGCATCGATTTCAAGGATCTAGCAGAGCTGACTAAGCTGGTTGTGAACTTTGAAATTATTCAAAGTAAGAACAACTATTCTCATCCCGAGACTGGACTTAGACGTCCACCAAACGCCGTTTTCTCAATGTCAACTAGTTCATACACCGGAGGAAACAGATTCCACAATCCTGAGATGTTGCAAACTACAAATAAAACTAATACGTTGGAGAATGACAACATGATTCCAAAGGTCTACCAATTATCTGACGTCCCCATTGATCTACGTCGAGCCTGCCGCCGATGCAGTGAGACTGGCCACTTCGCCAGAAATTGTACCAAACTCCGTGTAATCTTCTGCTGGGAGTGTGGTCAACGAGGTCGGCGTACGATCGAATGCTGTTGACAATCGGGAAACGACGGGCGCCTTCGTTTGAACGGGGATCAGACGAAAGCCGCGCTCAACCGACCCCAACTCTAGATATCCTCAGATTCGAAAAGGGTCGCATCATAGCGCGTATAAGCGTTAATCATACCCTAGTGGATGCGACAATCGATACAGGCGCCACTAGAAGCTTCATCAGTGAACACTTAGCTCAGCAACTGGGATCCGCCGATGACTGGAGAGATGTACGAACCGTGATTCACCTGGCCGACAGTTCACAGAAGGAAGTTACACGAGCCCTACGCCTAGAAGTGGCCTTAGGAGTCAAGCCTGTACCCCTAACTCTACTTGTATTACCAAATATCATGGATCAACTCATCTTAGGAACAGATTTCCTAAAAGGGATTGGAGCTACCATTCACTGCGGAGAAAATTATATACAACTCAAGTCACCAACAGTGCATTGGAAGGAGCCTATCTCTCATTCGATCATTGTCAACACTCCCGAGGAAAGCTCTACGAAACTCATAGCCGGACATCTTACTCAGACACAGAAGAACAACTCTCAAGCATCCTCACCGAAGTTACCCAAGCACAGCCACAGCCCTTACGTCCAAGTCTTACCCTCACCACAGGAAGATGCAATCAGGAAAAACCCTTTCAGAAGCCCCACCGAGAAACCAATGCAACGAGAACCAGTCCCAGCCTCGCCAGTTTTAGGCCAACTAGAAGTACCACAGGATCGCAACGAAGTTTCAACGCTTATACCCAACGAAGACAAGAACACAGAAGACCAAGTTATCTCCAGTTTCCTAGCAACAGAGTTACCAAAGTTCGAGATGCTACAAGGAATATCTCACATTGCAGAACACGTCATCACGATGAAAGACGATCGACCAATCAAGCAACGTTATTACCCAAGAAACCCAGCTCAGCAACAAATAATCAACGACACAGTGGATCAACTACTCAAAGAAGATCAGATCGAGCCCTCCAAAAGCCCACACAGCGCGCCTATTGTCCTCGTTGCAAAGAAGACAGGGGATACTCGCATGTTCATCGACTTTAAACAGCTCAACGCTCAGTCTATACGGGATGCCTACCCACTGCCAAGAATCAATCATATCTTGGAGAGACTTAGAGATGCCAAGTATATTTCAACCTTGGATCTCAAAAGCGGTTATTGGCAGATCCCTCTGGCCAAGAATAGCCGTGAATGCACCGCATTCACTGTTCCAGGACGAGGCTTATTTCACTGGAAGGTCATGCCTTTCGGCCTACACTCCGCTTCGGCTACTTTTCAGCGAGCACTCGACAGCGTAATCGGACCCGAGATGGAACTTCACGCCTTCGCCTATCTCGACGATATAATCGTCATAGGGCGAACTCTAGAAGAACATATGGCCCACCTTCAAGAAGTCTTTCGACGTCTAAGAGCAGCCAACTTAAGAATCAACCAAGCGAAGTGCAAGTTCTTTAGACGACGTCTTCAGTTCCTTGGACATGTCATCAGCGAGCATGGTATACATACGGATCCCGAGAAGATAGCAGCAGTTAAAGAATTATCACCGCCCACCAATGTGCGTCAACTTCGCCGATGTCTAGGCATCGCTTCATGGTACCGCAGATTTGTCTCAGACTTCGCCAGTGTGGTCCAACCGATGACTTCACTAGCAGGAGACTACTACCAGCCGAAGAAAATTACTCTGCCACGGAAAAGGAATGCCTTGCCATAGTTTGGGCAATCAGGAAAATGCGCGCATATCTAGAAGGATATCGCTTCGATGTGGTAACAGACCATCTAGCATTGAAATGGTTGAACTCCATCGACAATCCTACTGGTCGAATTGCCCGCTGGGCACTGGAATTACAGCAGTTCGAGTTTGACATTCACTATCGCCGAGGAAAATTAAACGTTGTTGCCGATGCCCTCTCCCGACAGCCTCTAGCAGTACTACAAATAGCACAGGATACTACGCCTCAATGTAACTGGTGGACGACGCTGAAGAACCAATTGGAAAAACACCCCGAACAGATGCCAGACTATTTGTGCGAAGGAAATCAAATTTATCGCAGGATGAATCATCACCCAGATGACGAAGACCCAATACCTTGGAAACTTTGTGTGGCCAAAGACTATAGGAAACGAGTCCTACGCGAGTGCCATGACGACCCTACCGCAGGCCACCTAGGAATACGGAAGACGACTCTACGGGTAGCTCAACGCTACTATTGGCCTGGTTATTTTCGAGATGTTAATCATCATGTGAGGAATTGCCTCCCATGCCAGAAGTACAAGGTGGAACAAAATAAGCCGGCCGGAAAAACCTTTTAACCTCGTCTCAGCAGACTTTGTAGGTCCACTCCCACGATCGAAGCAAGGACACACGATGTTACTAGTCTTCTTGGATAACTATAGCAGATGGATCGAACTAGTCCCACTCCGAAAAGCCACAGCAGCGACGTTACAGAAAGCATTTCGGGAAAGAATCATCGGCCGATTTGGAGCCCCGCACTCATTAGTATGTGACAACGGAACTCAGTTTACTAGCAAGGACTTCAAAGCATTCTGCGAAAATTCCGGAATAGAATTACAATATACTTCGCCCTACACTCCACGCCAAAATCCAACGGAACGTGCAAACCGCACCGTCAAGACTATCATAGCTCAATATCTCGAATCAGGTCAGTCTACGTGGGACCAGCTACTACCGGAAATTACATTGGCCATCAACTCAAGCATATCAGACACGACAGGATACAGCCCAGCATTTCTCGTGCTTGGCAAAGAACCGCGCCTACCAGGTGCCCTATACGACGCCGTCACTCCTGGAACAGGATCTACGCCTTGGTCCCCAGAAAGCAGAATCAAACGAATGGTCGACGTTTATAAACTAGCACAAGGAAACATTCAGAAGGCGTCTCAGGATCAGAGCCGCTACTACAATCTTAGACACCGAGCTTGGCGACCCATCATCGGGTCATTCGTCATGCTACGAAGACATTACCTGTCCAAAGCCTCCGAGGGATTTGCTGCCAAGTTGGCACCGAAGTTCGAAGGCCCGTTCAAGGTAAAATTCTTTATTTCCAGGAACATCGTCCGACTCCAGGATGCCCACAGAAGGTCCTGTCGCACAGCCAGTGTCAGCGATCTAAAGCCATATCAACAAGTGAATACAAGCCAAGAAGAAATCGTAGAAGACACAAGACAACCACAGAGCCGAGCCTTGCGAAGAGATTTCACAGGGGCCACTTGTTGCAGATTTCGATCTCCCAACGTCCCTGCCCTCTTAAAGGGGGATCTCTGTTCGTAAGACCAAACAGCAGACCACTACGTATATCTTACCTTAGTTATCTTAGTTATAATATTAGTTTTTAAGTTTATCACACGTTTGTAAATCACACTATTAGGCAGGCAAAGTTAGGTAGTTCACAGTTAGTTCCTTTCAAAATCAGGCATATGAACTAATTCCCTTCCTTAGAATGTCGTCCACCAGCACTCTCTTGACCGCGCTAGCACCGATGATTGCATCTATCACGGCGGACTTCGAAAAGATAGCTGCAACCCGATTTCTACCCCGCACCCGAGACGCATCATCGCCAGAGGCAAATAAGCCGATTACCGAGGAAACTATCGCAGCAGCTACAGTAGCGGGTAAAACTTCAACTCATCAACAAGCGCCGCCTGAAACCCCACGCCTGGTGAACTTGATCCTCGAGATCGAAGATAAGGACGGAGAGCGTAGTCGATCTTTGCAATCCCCTCGCCAACAAGCAGCCTTTTTGAAGTCGCTGCATGAAGTCTTATACCCCGACTCCCGGTCTGGCAACGGTCAGCCAATCTCGCCTGCTCCACCGACTCCATCTAATCATTGGCTGAATTCGTCAGCGATGCGGATGAACATATGGACCCTGACGACGACGAAGAAGTACCATGGGATGGTCGCTTCTACCGCTATCACGGGAATCCTACACCCCCTCGTCGTCCGAGTTTGAGTGACGACCAAGAGGTCGACTTATTCCCCGGTAGCCCCTACTCGACCCGAGGCACGCTTTTTAGTCCACCATGCGAAAGTCCTCCCACCAACTTCCACGTAGACGAAGAGACCGGAGAGAGAATATATCTACCAAAGCCCAGTCCTTCGTGGAGTACGGACACTCACAACCATCCCTACGACCCATGTGGGTCGGAAAACTCGACGACACCCCCATACCCTGGATCATTCGAAGCAGTACGAAGCTACCCTTACTTTGAAGACATCTCTGTAGATGCCCCCACCGAGACCGAGGAGAACGCCGTTGCTGAACCCATCGAGACAACGCCTGCCCCCACCGAGACCAAGGAGAACGCCGTTGCTGAGCACATTGAGACAACGACCGCCCCCAAGTTACCGAGACACCTCCCGCTCTCATCAAAGGATGTCCCCAGGTGTGACACCACCGCCATAGAGGCTCCCGCCGAAAGGCGCGTGCTGACACACGACCGACGAATACCCTGGACATTGGCACAAAGGATACAGGACCGTCCAAATCGCAACAAACCATGGCGATTCCGGTACGAAGAAGCCGACCTGGCCTACCGCGTCCGCATCACGGCGGGAGGTAGCGTCACAATTTCTCTTGCCTCCGGAAAGTGAGGAGGGAGTGTGAGGATTCACAAATTCTTGTTTCTATTTTTCTTCATCTATCAATATATATATAACCATAAGTCAACCTTCTAAACTAATATGCTCTACTTATTGAAGGGGATTAGTTCAACATTAGGTTACAGTTTCTAACAAGAGAGCAATTGTTTTCTATTTCATCTTTAGGTTGCAGTTTCTAGCAAGAGAGAGAGAGCAATTGTTTCAGTTTCTAACAAGAGAGCAATTATTTTTATTTCTTTTGTTTCTCTCCCCTTCGCATTGCAATAGCCAGCGACGCCGACGCACCGGCGGTACAGTCAGTGTCAGCATAGCTAAGCTAAGACGGTTTGGTCACGTACACCAAAAGCTCGTAGGATAACGGTGAATCATCAGTAGCCAATCAAAACGCGCCACGCATTTCTGCAGCTGCGTCGAAAGCTTAAAATGTTAAAAACTAGGGCAAAGGCTAGAATTAAAAATGAGAGCAAGATGATTCAGTTGGTGACCATCGACAAGTCAAGTTTACAAAAGAAATAATAAGTAGTGAAAAATCAAGGAAATTAAAGAAACAATCAATTTTTGTATTTTTTTACAATAGACATATATGTGAGCTAGAAATAATAAAGTTATGAATGAACATTGACCTTTGCCTTTTCTATTTTTCTTCTTGCCCCTATTCTTTCTCCTTGTCTTTATTTGCATGTAATGTCTTAATAATGTGTTAAGTGTTGTCTGAATAGAATATGTAGTGGTTCCATGGTACAGTTGGCAGTATGTCGACCAACAACCATTTCAGTGTCCGGGTAATACCCTAACTGAAATGGTGTTGGTTGTACATGTGCCGACTTAGTGCCATTTAATATTATTCGACGTCCGGGTAATACCCTAGTCGAAGCAATATTAAATGCGCATGAACATGGAACCACTGTAATGTAGTTTTTATGTAGCACAGTGGTCATGATGCCATTTGTTTAGCATTTCAGTGTCCGGGTAATACCCTAACTGAAATGTTAACAACTGTGCATCTGACTACTTAGTGTCTTTTAATATTTATTTCAGTGTCCGGGTAATACCCTAACCGAAATAATATTAAATGTACATGCCGTAGTATGTGTGTATCTTCCCCTTGTACAGTGCTCACCGTCTTTAATATTAATTGTTTAACTTTGTGTCTCTTTGTGATGTCAAATAAATATTTATTCCCCACATTTGTCTATATTAGTTTAAAATTTAGAGGTCTCGAGATTTACTTATAAATTTTCTGTAAGTAAAGGCCCTGGATAGAGTGAGATTTGTACCCAGGCTGAAAAACTTCCTTACAATATCCATATCGATATGGATATCGATTTGCATATGGATATGGATATCGATATGGTAGATATCGATATGGATAGATATCGATATGGATATCGATATGGATATCGATAAGGATATCGATATAAATATCGATATGGATGTCGATATGGGTATCGATATGGATATCGATATGGATTTCGTTGTGGATTTTGATATGGATATCGATGTGGATTTCGATATGGATAGCGATATGGATATCGATATGGGTAGCGATATGGATTTCGATATAAATTTTTATATGGATAGCGATATGCATATCTATATGTATATCAATATGGATATCGATATGGATATCGATATAGCTATCGACAAGGAAATCGATATGGATAACAATATGGATATCGATATGGGTATCGTTATGGATATCGATATGGATATCGATATGGATATCGATATGGATATCGATATGGATATCGATATGGATTTTGATATGGATAGAGATATTCATATCTATGTGTATATCTATATGGATATCGATACGGATGTCGATATGTATATCAATATGGATATCGATGCGGATTTTGATAAGGAAAGCGATATGCATATCTATATGTATATCTATATGGATATCGATACGGATGTCGATATCGATTTCGATATCGATAATGATATGGATATCGATATGGATATCGATATGGATTTCGATATTTATATCGATATGGATATTGATATGGATATCGATATGGATATCGATATTTATATTGATATGGGTAACGATATGGATATCGATGTGGATATGGATATCGATATGGAAATCTATGTGGATTTCGATATGGATAGACAGCGATATGGATATTGATATGGATATCCATATAGATATCGATATGGATATCGATATGGATATCGATATGGATATCGATGTGGATTTCGATATGGATATCGTTGTGGATTTTGATATGGATAGCGATATGCATATCTATATGTATATCTATATGTATATCGTTATGGATATCTATATGGATATCGATATGGATATCGATGTGGATTTCGATATGGATATCGATGTGGATTTCGATATGGATAGCGATATGAATATCGATATGGATATCGATATGGATTTCGATATGGATTTTTATATGGATAGCGATATGCATATCTATATGTATATCAATATGGATAGCGATATGGATATCGATATAGCTATCGACAAGGAAATCGATATGGATAACGATATGGATATCGATATGGATATCGATATGGATATCGATATGGATATCGATTTGCATATGGATATGGATATCGATATGGATAGATATCGATATGGATAACGATAAGGATATCGATATGGATATCGATATGGATGTCGATATGGGTATCGATATGGATATCGATATGGATTTCGTTGTGGATTTTAATTTGGATAGCGATATGCATATCTATATGTATATCTATATGTATATCGTTATGGATATCGATATGGATATCGATATGGATATCGATGTTGATTTCGATATGGATATCGATGTGGATTTCGATATGGATAGCGATATGGATATCGATATAGATATCGATATGGGTATCGATATGGATATCGATATGGATATCGATATGGATATCGATATGGATATCGATATGGATATCGATATGGATATCGATGTGGATTTCGATATGGATAGCGATATGGATATCTATATGGATATCGATACGGATATCGATATGGTTTTCGATATGTATATCGATATGGATATCGATATGGTTATCGATATGGATAACGATATGGATATCGATGAGGATATCGATATGGATTTCGTTGTGGATTTTGATTTGGATAGCGATATGCATATCTATATGTATATCTACATGTATATCGATATGGATATCGATATGGATATCGATGTGGATATCGATGTGCATATGGATAAGGATATCGATATGGATATCGATATGGATTTCGATATGGATATCGGAATGGATATCGATATGGATATCGATTTGGATGTCGATATGGGTATCGATATGGATATCGATATGGATTTCGTTGTGGATTTTGATTTAGATTGCGATATGCATATCTATATGTATATCTACATGTATATCGATATAGATATCGATATGGATATCGATGTGGATATCGATATGGATAAAAACATGGATATCGATATGGATGAAGACATGGATACCGATATGGATAAAGACATGGATATCGATATGCATATCGATATGGATATCGATATGGATATCGATATGGATATCGATATGAATATCGATATGGATATTGATATGGATAACGATGTGGATTTCGATATGGATAGCGATATGGATATCTATGTGGATATCGATATGGATATCGATATGGATATCGATGTGCATATGGATAAGGATATCGATATGGATATCGATATGGATTTCGATATGGATATCGGAATGGATATCGATATGGATATCGATATGGATATCGATATGGATATCGATATGGATATCGATATGGATATCGATATGGATATCGATATGGATATCGATATGGATATCGATATGGATATTGATATGGATATCTATATGGATATCGATATGGAAATCGATATGGATATCGATATGGATATCGATATGGATATCGATATGGATATCGATATGGATATCGATATGGATATTGATATGGATATCGATATGGATATCGATATGGATATCGATATGGATATCGATATGGATATCGATATGGATATCGATATGGATATGGATAAGGATATCGATATGGATATCGATATGGATTTCGATACGGATATCGATATGGATAAAGATATGGATATCGATATGGATATCGATATGGATATCGATATGGATTTCGATATGTATATCGATAAAGATATCGATAAGGATATCGATATGGATATCGATATGGATAACGATATGGATATCGATATGGATATCGATATGGATAACGATAATGATATCGATATGGATATCGATATGGATATCGATATGGATTTTGTTGTGGATTTTGATATGGATAGCGATATGCATATCTACATGTATATATGATATCGATATGGATATCGATATGGATATCGATATGGATATCGATATGGATATCGATATGGATTTCAATATGTATAACGATATGGATATCGTTATGGATATCGAATCGGATTTCGATATGGATATCGATGTGGATTTTGTTATGGATAGCGATATGGATATCTATATGGATATCCATACGGATATCGATATGGATAAAGATATGGATATCGATATGGATATCCATACGGATATCCTTATGGATAAAGATATGGATATCGATATGGATATCGATATGGATATCGATATGGATATCGATATGATAGGGATATCCATATGGATAGCGATACGGATATCGATATGGATAACGACATGGATAACGATATGGATATCGATATGGATTTCGATATGGATATCGATATGGATATCGATATGGATATCGATATAAATATCAATATGGATATCGATATGGATACCGATATGGATGTCGAAGTCGATCGCATTTGCATATCTATATGTATATCGTTTCATGGATATCGATATGGATATCGATATGGATAGCGATATGGATATTTATATGCATATTTATATGCGATATGGATAGCGATATGGATATTTATATGCATATCGATATTGATATCGATATGGATATCGATATGGATATCCATATCCATATCCATATATGGATATATATATATATGGATATGGATATCGATATGTATGTCGATATGGATATTGATATGGATATCGATATGGATATTGATATGGATATCGATATGGATATCGATATGGAAATCGATATGGATTTCGATATGTATAACGATATGGATATCGTTATGGATATCGAATCGGATATCGATATGGATTTTGATGTGGATTTTGATATGTATAGCGATATGCATATCTATATGTATATCTACATGTATATCGATATGGATATCGATATGGATAGCGATATGGATAAAGACATGGATATCGATATGGATAAAGACATGGATATCGATATGGATAAAGACATGGATATCGATATGGATATCGATATGGATATCGATATGGATTTCGATATGGATATCGATATGGATATCGATATGGATATCGATATAAATATCAATATGGATATCGATATGGATACCGATATGGATGTCGAAGTCGATCGCATTTGCATATCTATATGTATATCTTCATGTATATCGATATGGATATCGATATGGATAGCGATATGGATATTTATATGCATATTTATATGCATATGGATAGCGATATGGATATTTATATGCATATCGATATTGATATCGATATCCATACGGATATCCATATCGATATCCATATATGGATATAGATATGGATATGGATATGGATATCGATATGTATGTCGATATGGATATTGATATGGATATCGATATGGATATCGATATGGATATCGATATGGATATCGATATGGAAATCGATATGGATTTCGATATGTATAACGATATGGATATCGTTATGGATATCGATATCGGATATCGATATGATATGGATTTTGATGTGGATTTTGATATGTATAGCGATATGCATATCTATATGTATATCTACATGTATATCGATATGGATATCGATATGGATAGCGATATGGATAAAGACATGGATATCGATATGGATAAAGACATGGATATCGATATGGATAAAGACATGGATATCGATATGGATATCGATATGGATATCGATATGGATATCGATATGGATATCGATATGGATATCGATATGGATATCGATATGGATATCGATATGGATATCGATATGGATATCGATATGGATATCGATATGGATATCGATATGGATATCGATATGGATTTCGTTGTGGATTTTGATATGGATAGCGATTTGCATATCTATATGTATATCTTCATGTATATCGATATGGATATCGATATGGATAGCGATATGGATAGCGATATGGATATCTATATGCATATCGATATGGATATCGATATGGATAAAGACATGGATATCGATATGGATAAAGACATGGATATCGATATGGATATCGATATGGATATCGATATGGATATCGATATGGATATCGATATGGATATCGATATGGATTTCGTTGTGGATTTTGATATGGATAGCGATTTGCATATCTATATGTATATCTTCATGTATATCGATATGAAGATCGATATGGATAGCGATATGGATATCTATATGCATATCGATATGGATATCGATATGGATAAAGACATGGATATCGATATGGATAAACACATGGATATCGATATGGATATCGATATCGATATCGATATGGATATCGATATGGATATAGATATGGATATCGATATGGATTTCGTTGTGGATTTTGATATGGATAGCGATTTGCATATCTATATGTATATCTACATGTATATCGATATGGATATCGATATGGATAGCGATGTGGATATCTATATGCATATCGATATGGATAAAAACATGGATATCCATATGGATAAAGACATGGATATCGATATGTATATCGATATGGAAATCGATATGTATATATATGGATATCGATATGGATATCGATATGGATATCGATATGAATATTGATATGGATATCGATATGGATATCGATATGGATTTCGATATGTATAACGATATGGATATCGTTATGGATATCGAATAGGATATCGATATGGATTTCGATGTGGATTTTGATATGTATAGCGATATGCATATCTATATGTATATCTACATGTATATCGATATGGATATCGATATGGATAGCGATATGGATATCTATATGCATATCGATATGGATATCGATATGGATAAAGACATGGATAAAGACATGGATATCGATATGGATATCGATATGGATATCGATATGGATTTCGTTGTGGATTTTGATATGGATAGCGATTTGCATATCTATATGTATATATATGTATATATGTATATCGATATGGATATCGATATGGATATCGATATGGATAGCGATATGGATAGCGATATGGATATCTATATGCATATCGATATGGATATCGATATGGATAAAGACATGGATATCGATATGGATAAAGACATGGATATCGATATCGATATGGATATCGATATGGATATCGATATGGATATCGATATGGATATCGATATGGATATCGATATGGATATCGATATGGATTTCGTTGTGGATTTTGATATGGATAGCGATTTGCATATCTATATGTATATCTTCATGTATATCGATATGGATATCGATATGGATATCGATATGGATATCGATATGGATATCGATATGGATATCGATATGGATAAAGACATGGATATCGATATGGATAAACACATGGATATCGATATGGATATCGATATGGATATCGATATGGATATAGATATGGATATCGATATAGATTTCGTTGTGGATTTTGATATGGATAGCGATTTGCATATCTATATGTATATCTACATGTATATCGATATGGATAAACACATGGATATCGATATGGATATCGATATGGATATCGATATGGATATCGATATGGATATCGATATGAATATTTATATGGATATCGATATGGATATCGATATGGATATCGATATGGATATAGATATGGATATCGATATGGATTTCGTTGTGGATTTTGATATGGATAGCGATTTGCATATCTATATGTATATCTACATGTATATCGATATGGATATCGATATGGATAGCGATATGGATATCTATATGTATATCGATATGGATATCGATATGGATAAAGACATGGATATCGAAATGGATAAAGACATGGATATCGATATGGATATCGATATGGATATCGATATGGATATCGATATGGATATCGTTATGGATATCGATATGGATATCGATATGGATATCGATATGGATATCGATATGAATATTGATATGGATATCGATATGGATATCGATATGGATGTCGAAGTCGATCGAAAATTCTTATCGCTATCCAAATCAAAATCCACATAGATATCCATATCGATATACAAATCCACAGCGATGTCCACATCGATATCCATATCGTTATCCATATCAATATCCATATCGATATAAATATCGATATAAATATCGTTATCCATATCAACATCCGTATCGATATCCATATAGATATACATATAGATATGCATATCGCTATCCATATCAAAATCCACGTCGAAATCCATATCGATATCCATATCGTTATCCATATCGATATCCATGTCCATATTCATATCGATATCCATATCGATATCCATATCGATATAAATATCAATATCCATATCGCTGTCTATCCATATCGATATCCATATCGCTATCCATATCGAAATCCACATTGATATCCATATCGATATCCCTATCTACATCGATATCCATATCGTTATCCATATGGATATCAATATCGATATCCATATCGATATCCATATCGATATCCATCTCGATATTCATAACGATATCCATATCGATATCTATCCATATCGATATCCGTATCGATATCCGTATCGATATCCGTTTCGATATCGGTATCGATATCTATATAGATATGCATATCGCTATCCATATCAAAATCCACATCGAAATCTATATCGATATGCATATCGATGTCTATCCATATCGATGTCCATGTCGCTATCCATATCGAAATCCACATAGATATGGATTTCGTTGTGGATTTTGATATGGATAGCGATTTGCATATCTATATGTATATCTACATGTATATCGATATGGATATCGATATGGATAAAGACATGGATATCGATATGGATAAAGACATGGATATCGATATGGATAACGATAGGGATATCGATAAGGATATCGATATGGATAACGATAAGGATATCGATATGGATATCGATATGGATGAAGATATGGATATCGATATGGATATCGATATGGATTTCGTTGTGGATTTTGATATGGATAGCGATATGCATATCTATATGTATATCTATATGTATATCGTTATGGATATCGATATGGATATCGATATGGATATCGATGTGGATTTCGATATGGATATCGATGTGGATTTTGATATGGATAGCGATATGGATATCGATATGGATATCGATATGGATATCGATATGGATATCGATATGGATATCGATATGGATATCGATATGGATATCGATATGGATATATCGATATGGATATCGATATGGATATCGATATGGATATCGATATGGATATCGATATGGATATCGATATGGATATCGATATGGATATCGATATGGATGTCGATATGGATATTGATATGGATATCGATATGGATAGAGATATGGATATCGATATGGATAACGACATGGATAACGATATGGATATCTATATGGATTTCGATATGGATTTCGATGTGCATATGGAGAAGGATATCGATATGGATATCGATATGGATATCGATATAGATATCGATATGGATATCGATATGGATATCGATATGGATGTCGATATGGATATCGATATGGATATCGATATGGATATCGATATGGATTTCGATATGGATAACGATATGTATATCTATATAGATATCGATACGGATATCGACATGGATATCGATATGGATATCTATGTGCATATGGATAAGGAGATCGATATGGATATCGATATGGATATCGATATGGATAGCGATATGGATTACGATATGGATATCGATATAGATATCGATATGGATTTCCATGTGGAGTTTTATATGGATAGCGATATGCATATCTATATGTATATCAATATGGATATCGATGCGGATATCGATATGGATATCGATATGGATGTCGATATGGATATCGATATGGGTATCGATATGGATAACGATATGGATATCGATATGGATATCGGTATGGATATCGATATGGATATCGATATGGATATCGATATGGATATCGATATTGATATCGATATAGCTATCGACAAGGATATCGATATGGATAACGATATGGATATCGATATGCATATCGATATGGATATCGATATTCATATCTATATGGATATCGATACGGATGTCGATATGGATTTCGATATGTATAACGATGTGGATATCGATATGGATATTGATATGGATATCGATATGGATAGAGATATGGATATCGATATGGATAACGACATGGATAACGATATGGATATCGATATGGATTTCGATATGGATTTCGATGTGGATTTTGATATGGATAGCGATATGCATATCCATATGTATATCTATATAGATATCGATACGGATATCGATATGGATATCGATGTGGATAAGGATATCGATATGTATATCTTTGTGGTTTTCGATATGGATAGCGATATGGAATTCGATATGGATAGACATCGATACGGATATCGATATCGATATGGATATCAATATGGATATCGACATGGATATCGATATGGATATCGATGTGCATATGGATAAGGATATCGATATGGATATCGATATGGATATCGATATGTATATCGATATGGATATCGATAAGGATATCGATATGGATATCGATATGGATATCGATATGGATATCGATATGGATATCGATATGGATATTGATATGGATATCGATATGGATATCGATATGGATGTCGATATGGATATCGACATGGATATCGATGTGGATATCAATGTGCATGTGGATATGGATATCGACATAGATTTCGATGTGGATTTCGATATGGATAGCGATATGGATATCGATATGGATAGATATCGATATGGATATCGATATGAATATCATTATGGATATCGATATAATTATTGATATATATATCGATATGGATATCGAGATGGATATCGATATGTGTATCGATACGGATATCGATATGGATTTCGATATGTATAACGAATGGATATCGATATGGATATCGATATGTAATTCCATGTTGATTTTGATCTGGATAGCGATATGCATATCTATATGTATTTCTATATGGATATCGATACGGATATCGATATGGATTTCGATATGTGTATCGATATGGATATCGATAAGGATATCGATATGGATATCGATATGGATAACGCTATGAATATCGATATGGATATCGATATGGATAACGATAAGGATATCGATATCGATATGGATGTCGATATGGATATCGATATGGATTTTGATATGGGTATCGATATGGATATCGATGTGGATTTCGATATGGATAGCGATATGGATATCTTTGATATCGATACGGATATCGATATGGATAAAGATATGGATATCTTTATGGATATCGATATGGATATCGATATTTATATCGATAAAGATATCGATATGGATATCGATATGGATAACGATATGGATATCGAAATTCATATCGATATGGATAACGATAAGGATATCGATATGGATATCGATATGGATGTCGATATGGATATCGATATGGATGTCGATATGGATATCGATATGGATTTTGTTGTGGATTTTGATATGGATAGCGATATGCATATTTAAATGTATATTTATATGTATATCGATATGGATATCGATATGGATATCGATGTGGATTTCGATATGGATATCGATGTGGATTTTGTTATGGATAGCGATATGGATATCTATATGGATATCCATACGGATATCCTTATGGATAAAGATATGGATATCGATATGGATATCGATATGGATATCGATATGGATATCGATATGGATATCGATATGGATATCGATATGGATATTGATAGGGCTATCCTTATGGATAGCGATTGGATATCGATATGGATAACGACATGGATAACGATATGGATATCGATATGGATTTCGATATGGATATCGACATGGTTATCGATATGGATATCGATATAAATATCAATATGGATATCGATATGGGTATCGATATGGATGTCGAAGTCGATCGAAAATCCATATCGCTATCCAAATCGAAATCCACATAGATATCCATATCGATATACAAATCCACATCGATATCCACATCGATATCCATATCGTTATCCATATCGATATCCATGTAGATATCCATATCGATATCCATATCGATATCCATATCGATATCCATATCGATATCCATATCGGTATCCATATCGAAATCCATATCGATACCCATATCGACATCTATATGGATATCCATATCAATATCCATATCGCTGTCTATCCATATCGAAATCCACATAGATATCCATATCGATATCCATATCCACATCGATATCCATATCCACATCGATATCCATATCGTTACCCACATCAATATAAATATCGATATCCATATCGTTATCCATATCGTTATCCATATCGATATCCATATCGATATCCATATCGATATCCATATCGATATCCATATCGATATCCTTATCGATATCCATATCGATATCCATATCGATTTCCATATCGACATCCATATCGATATCCATATCGTTATCCATATTGATATCCATATCAATATCCGTATCGATATCTATATAGATATACATATGCATATGCATATGCATATCGCTATCCATATCAAAATCGATATGGATATCGTTATGGATATCGATATGGATATCGATATTTATATTGATATGGGTAACGATATGTATATCGATGTGGATATGGATATCGATATGGATATCTATGTGGATTTCGATATGGATAGACAGCGATATGGATATTGATATGGATATCCATTTAGATATTGATATGGATTTCGATATGGATATCGATATGGATATCGATATGGATATCGATATGGATATCGATATGGATATCGGTTTGGATATCGATGTGGACTTGTATATCGATATGGATATCTATGTGGATTTCGATTTGGATAGCCATATGGATTTTCGATCGACTTCGACATCCATATCGATATCCATATCGATATCCATATTGATATTTATATCGATATCCATACCGATATCCATATCGATATCCATATCGAGATCCATATCGATATCCATATCGTTATCCATGTCGTTATCCATATCGATATCCATATGGCTATCCATATGGAAATCCCATATCCAAATCCCATATCCATATCGATATCCATATAGATATCCATATCGATATCCATATCGATATCCATATCGATATCCATATCTTTATCCATAAGGATTTTCGTATGGATATCCATATCGCTATCCATAACAAAATCCACATCGATATCCATATCGAAATCCACATCGATATCCATATCGATATCCATATCGATATACATATAGATATACATATAGATATGCATATCGGTATCCATATTAAAATCCACAACAAAATCCATATCGATAACCATATCGACATCCATATCGATATCAATATCGATATCCTTATCGTTATCCATATCGATATCCTTATCGTTATCCATATCGAAAACCATATCGATATTCATATCGTTATCCATGTCGTTATCCATATCGATATCCATATCGATATCCATATCGATATCCATATCGATATCCGTATCGATATCCATATAGATATCCATATAGATATCCATATCGCTATCCAAATCGAAATCTACATCGATATCCATATCGAAATCCACATCGATGTCCATATCGACATCCATATCGATATCCATAACGATATACATATGGAAATACATCTAGATATGCATATCGCTATACATATCAAAATCCACATCGAAATCCATATCAATATCTATATGGATATCCATATCAATATCCATATAGCTGTCTATCCATATCGAAATCCACATAGATATCCATATCGATATCCATATACACATCGATATCCATATCGTTACCCATATCAATATAAATATCGATATCCATATCGATATCCATCTCGCTATCCATATCGAAATCCATATCGATATCCATATCGATATTTATATCGATATCCATATCGATATCCATATCGATATCCATATCGATATCCATATCGATATCCATATCGATATCCATATCGATATCCATATCGATATCCATATAGATATGCATATGGCTTATCCATATCAAAATCCACATCGAAATCCATATCGATATCCATATCGATATCCATATCGATATCCATATCAAAATCCATATCGAAATGGATATTTCGATATGGATAACGATATGGATATCGATAATGGATATCGATATGGATTTCGATATGGATATCGATATGGATATCGATATGGATATCGATATGGATATCGACATGGATATACGATATGGATAACGATATGGATATCAATATGGATTTCGATATGGATTTCGATGTGGATTTTGATATGGATAGCGATATGCATCTGCATATGTATATCTATATAGATATCGATACGGATATTGATATGGATTTCGATATCCATATCGATATCCATATCGATATCCATATCGATATACATATCGATATCGATATGGATATCCGTATGGATATCCATAGGGATATCCATATCGATATCCATATGGATATCGATATCGATATCCATATCGATATCCATATCGATATACGATATGGATATACGATATAGATATGGATATCGGATATGCATATCGAAATGGACAACAAAATCCATATCGATATCCATATCGATATCTATATGGATATCGATATCGATATCGATATGGAAATATCGATATCCATATCGATATCAATATCGATATCCGGATATCGATATGGATATCGATATGGATATCGATATGGATATCGATATGCATATCGATATCCATATGGAGGATATCGATATGGATATCGATATGGATATCGATATCGGATATCGATATGGATATCCATATGGATATCGATATCGATATCGATATCGATATCGATATCGATATCGATATCGATATATCGATATAGATATCGATATCGATATCGATATCGATATCGATATGGAAATCCATATCGATATGGATATCGATATGGATATCGATATGGATAACGATAATGATATCGATATGGATATCGATATGGATATCGATATGGATTTTGTTGTGGATTTTGATATGGATAGCGATATGCATATCTATATGTATATCTATATGTATATCGATATGGATATCGATATGGATATCGATGTGGATTTCTATATGGATATCGATGTGGATTTTGTTATGGATAGCGATATGGATATCTATATGGATATCCATACGGATATCCTTATGGATAAAAATATGGATATCGATATCCATATTGATACGGATAACGATATGGATATCGATATGGATATCGATATTTATATCGATATGGATAACGATAATGATATCGATATGGATATCGACATGGATTTTGTTGTGGATTTTGATATGGATAGCGATATGCATATCTATATGTATATCTATATGTATATCGATATGGATATCGATATGGATATCGTTGTGGATTTCGATATGGATATCGATGTGGATTTTGTTATGGATAGCGATATGGATATCTCTATGGATATCCATACGGATATCCTTATGGATAAAGATATGTATATCGATATGGATATCGATATGGATATCGATATGGATATCGATATGCATATCGAAATCCATATCGATATCCGTATCGATATCTATATAGATATACATATGCAGATGCATATCGCTATCCATATCAAAATCCACATCGAAATCCATATCGAAATCCATATCGATATCCGTATCGTTATCCATGTCGTATTCCATGTCGATATCCATATCGATATCTATATCGATATCCATATCGATATCCATATCGAAATCCATATCGATATCCATAATGATATCCATATCGTTATCCATATTGAAATTCACATTTCGATGTGGATTTTGATATGGATAGCGATATGGATATCGATATGGATATCGATATGGATTTCGATGTGGATTTTGATATGTATAAGCCATATGCATATCTATATGGATATCGATATGGATATCGATATGGATATCGATATGGATATCCATATCGAAAACCATATCGAAATCCGTATCGATATCCATATAGATAGACATATAGATATGCATATCTCTTTCCATATCAAAATCCACATCGAAATAAATATTGATATCCATATCGATAGCCATATCGTTATCCATATCGATATCCATATCGATATCCATATCGATATCCATATCGATATCCATATCGATATCCATATCGATATCCATATCGATATCCATATCGATATCCATATCGATATCCATATCGATATTCATCTCGATATCCATACCGATATCCATATCGATATCCATATCCATATCTATATCGATATCCATATCGATATCCATCTCGCTATCCATATCGAAATCCACATCGATATCTATATCGATATCCATATCCATATGCACATCGATATCCATATGGATATCCATATCGATATCCATATCGATATCCATATGGATATCCATATCGATATCCATATCGATATCCATATCGATATCCATATCGATATCCATATCGATATCCATATCGACATCCATATCGATATCCATATCGTTATCCATATCGATATCCATATCGATATCCATATCGATATCCATATCGATATCCATATCGATATCCATATCCATATCGATATCCATATCGATATCCATATCGATATCCATATTGGTATCCATATCGACATCCATATCGATATCTATATCGATCTCCGTATCGATATCCATATTGATATACATATTGATATACATATCGCTATCCATATAAAAATCCACATCGAATTCCATGTCGATATCTACATCGATATCCATATCGTTATCCATATCGAAATCCATATCGTTATACATATCGAAATCCATATCAATATCCGTATCGATATCTATATAGATATGCATATGGATATGCATATCGCTATCCATATCAAAATCCACATCGAAATCCATATTGAGATCCATATCGATATCCATATCGATATCCATATCGATATCCATATCGATATCCATATCGAAATCCATATCGAAATCCATATCGATATCCGTATCGTTATCCATGTCGTTATCCATATCGATATCCATATCGATATCTATATCGATATCCATATCGATATCCACATCGAAATCCATATCGATATCCATATCCATAATGATATCCATATCGTTATCCATATCGAAATCCATATCGACATCCGTATCGATATCCATATAGATATACATATAGATATGCATATCGCTATCCATATCAATAGCGATATGAATATCGATATGGATTTTGATGTGGATTTTTATATGGATAGCGATATGCATATCTATATGTATAGCAATATGGATATCGATACGCATATCGATATGGATATCGAAATGGATGTCAATGTGGATATCGATATGGATATCGATATGGAAAAGGATATGGATATCGATATGGATATCGGTATGGATATCGAGATGAATATCGATATGGATATCGATATGGATATCGATGTGAATCGATATGGATAACGATATGGATATCGATATGGATATCGATATGCATATCGATATTTATATCGATATGGATATTGATATGGATAACGATATGGATATCGATTTGGATATCGATGTGGATATGGATATCGATATGGATATCTATATGGATTTCGATATGGATAGCGATATGGATTTCGATATGGATAGACATCGATATGGATATCGATATAAATATCAATATGGATATCGACATGGATATCGATATGGATATCGATATGGATATCGATGTGGATATCAATAAGGATATCGATATGAATATCGATATGGATATCGATATGCATATCGATCTGGATATCGATATGGATATAGATATGGATATCGATATGGATATCGATATGGATATGGATTTCGATATGGATATCGATGTGGATTTTGTTATGGATAGCGATATCCATATCGACATCCATATCGATATCCATATCGTTATCCATATCGATATCCATATCGATATCCATATCGATATCCATATCGATATCCATATTGATATCCATATCGATATCCATATCGATATCCATATCGATATCCATATCCATATCGATATCCATATCGATATCCATATTGGTATCCATATCGACATCCATATCGACATCCATATCGATATCTATATCGATTTCCGTATCGATATCCATATTGATATATATATTGATATACATATCGCTATCCATATAAAAATCCACATCGAATTCCATATCGATATCTTCATCGATATCCATATCGTTATCCATATCGAAATCCATATAGTTATGCATATCGAAATCCATATCAATATCCGTATCGATATCTATATAGATATGCATATGGATATGCATATCGCTATCCATATCAAAATCCACATCGAAATCCATATTGATATCCATATCGATATCCATATCGATATCCATATCGATATCCATATCGAAATCCATATCGAAATCCATATCGATATCCGTATCGTTATCCATGTCGTTATCCATATCGATATCCATATCGATATCCATATTGGTATCCATATCGACATCCATATCGATATCTATATCGATTTCCGTATCGATATCCATATTGATATACATATTGATATACATATCGCTATCCATATAAAAATCCACATCGAATTCCATATCGATATCTTCATCGATATCCATATCGTTATCCATATCGAAATCCATATAGTTATGCATATCGAAATCCATATCAATATCCGTATCGATATCTATATAGATATGCATATGGATATGCATATCGCTATCCATATCAAAATCCACATCGAAATCCATATTGATATCCATATCGATATCCATATCGATATCCATATCGATATCCATATCGAAATCCATATCGAAATCCATATCGATATCCGTATCGTTATCCATGTCGTTATCCATATCGATATCCATATCGATATCCATATTGGTATCCATATCGACATCCATATCGATATCTATATCGATTTCCGTATCGATATCCATATTGATATTCATATTGATATACATATCGCTATCCATATAAAAATCCACATCGAATTCCATATAAATATCTTCATCGATATCCATATCGTTATCCATATCGAAATCAATATAGTTATGCATATCGAAATCCATATCAATATCCGTATCGATATCTATATAGATATGCATATGGATATGCATATCGCTATCCATATCAAAATCCACATCGAAATCCATATTGATATCCATATCGATATTCATATCGATATCCATATCGATATCCATATCGAAATCCATATCGATATCCATATGGATATCCATATCGATATCCATGTCCATATCCATATCGATATCCATATCGATATCCATATCGATATCCATATCGATATCCATATTGGTATCCATATCGACATCCATATCGATATCTATATCGATTTCCGTATCGATATCCATATTGATATACATATTGATATACATATCGCTATCCATATAAAAATCCACATCGAATTCCATATCGATATCTTCATCGATATCCATATCGTTATCCATATCGAAATCCATATAGTTATGCATATCGAAATCCATATCAATATCCGTATCGATATCTATATAGATATGCATATGGATATGCATATCGCTATCCATATCAAAATCCACATCGAAATCCATATTGATATCCATATCGATATCCATATCGATATCCATATCGATATCCATATCGAAATCCATATCGAAATCCATATCGATATCCGTATCGTTATCCATGTCGTTATCCATATCGATATCCATATCGATATCTATATTGATATCCATATCGATATCCACATCGAAATCCATATCGATATCCATATCGATATCCATAATGATATCCATATCGTTATCCACATCGAAATCCATATCGACATCCGTATCGATATCCATATAGATATACATATAGATATGCATATCGCTATCCATATCAATAATGATATGAATATCGATATGGAGTTTGATGTGGATTTTTATATGGATAGCGATATGCATATCTATATGTATATCAATATTGATATCGATGCGCATATCGATATGGATATCGAAATGGATGTTGATATGGATATCAGTATGGATATCGATATGGATAAGGATATGGATATCGATATGGATATCGGTATGGATATCGAGATGAATATCGATATGGATATCGATATGGATATCGATATTGATATCGATATGGATAACGATATGAGTATCGATATGGATATCAATATGGATTTCGATGTGGATTTTGATATGGAAAGAGATATGCATATCTATATGTCTATCTATATTGATATCGATACGGATGTCGATAAGGTTTTCGATATGGATAACGATATTGATATCGATATGGATATCGATATGGATATCGATATGGATATCGATATGGATATCGATATGGATATCGATATGGATATCGATATTTATATCGATATGGATATTGATATGGATAACGATATGGATATCGATGTGGATATCGATGTGGATATGGATATCGATATGGATATCTATATGGATTTCGATATGGATAGCGATATGGATTTCGATATGGATAGACATCGATATGGATATCGATATCGATATGGATATCAATATGGATATCGACATGGATATCGATATGGATATCAATATGGATATCGACATGGATATCGATATGGATATCGATATGGATATCGATGTGGATATCAATAACGATATCGAAATGAATATCGATATCGATCTGGATATCGATATGGATATAGATATGGATATCGATATGGATATCGATATCGATATGGATATCGATATGGATTTAGATATGGATATCGATGTTCATATGATATGAATATCGATATGGATATCGATTTAATTATCGATTTGTATATCGATATGGATATCGAGATGAATATCGATATGGATATTGATATAGATATCGATGTGGATTTCGATATGGATCATGATATGGATATCTAAATTAATATCAATATGGATATCGATATGGATATCGATGTGGATTTTGATATGGATAGCCATAAGCATATCTATATGGATATCGATATGGATATCGATATGGAAATCGATATAAATATCGATATGGATATCGATATGGATATCGATATGAATATCAATATGGATACCGATATGGATAGCGATATGGATATCGATATGGACATCGATATGGATATCGATATGGATTTCGATGTGGATTTTGATATGGATAGCCATATGCATATCTATATGGACATCGATATGGATATCGATATGGATATAAATATCGATATGGATATCGATATGGATATCGATATGGATATCGATATGAATATCGATATGGATTTCGATGTGGATTTTGATATGTATAGCGATATGCTTATCTAGATGTATTTTTATATGTATATCGATATGGATATCGATATGGATATCGATATGGATTTCCATATGGATAGCTATGTGGATATCTATAATAGAGGTGCCAAACTATCGATGGTGGGCGCCATCGATTGTGGACGATAGTAATTTTGAAACCATCGATGGTGGTCGATAGTACCATCGATAGTGGCCGATAGTCGCAATAAAAAACTGTGATTAAAAATCATTGAAATTTGTAGGAAAAAACAAACAATTTGATTTTTTTTTTTAATTCATATGGAACGCTTTAAAACAACTATATATTTTCACAAGTGTGAGTAATTTACATTTGGAAAAAAAAAGTAAGAGTACAGGCTATGGGTCTCTTCTGCCAAAATATTGAACTTATAAGTTTAAGGAACATTGCTTACATTTTATGAAATTACATTTTAAGGAAAAAAATACTAAAAATACAAAAGCCTTATAAACGACTTAAATGCTAAACCTTAAAAACTATAATATGATTTATTTATTATAGTGAAAGATTTTTGTTTAAAAACAACAAAACGTTCACATTTTCTTCTTTAAGCCGTGTTCGCCTATCAGAAACAATTTGTCCTGCCTTGCTGAAAACTCTTTCCGACTCCACAGACGTTGCGGGGATGCATAAATATTTATTCATCAGTAATTTTAATAACGGAAAATCCACCTGGTTGACCTGCAATCAAATGTATTACCAAAACTTAGTTTTATGTATCGAAGATTGATTTATTTTACCTTGATCCATAAAAGAGGGTCCATTTCCTTTGGGGCTGTGTCTCTCTCCAGATGCTAATATTTTGTCAATCTCTTTCAACACGTTGATTTCCTCTGCAGTGAATGGTAATGGTGCATTTGTTGTTGATAATAGCACACTGGCAATGGCTTCATGGGTTAATAAAACTCTCTCAATCATGTCGTGGAAGCTGTTCCACCTTGTTGGGGTTTCTTGCAATAAGGTATATGCAAAATTTTCTTGAACTTGTTTCAATTTTTAGTTCGCAATTGAACTTTTCTTAAAAAATTTTACAATACTTTTACATTTTGCAAACAACGCTTTTGCGACATCGTTGTGGTTGAGATTCAAGCCATCTTGGACTACCAAATTAACTGTATGAGCAAAGCATGGCAGATTTTGGATTTTTAAAATTTCACATGCTTTCAGCATTGAGCTTGCATTGTCAGTTACAATGCACACAGTTCTTTCAAAGATATGCCAAGATGTTAATATATCTCTTAAAGTGTCTGCAATATTTTGCGACGAGTGATTTGTAGTATCGATCAGTTTTTTGGTACTCATGTACAAAATGTACCGTTACCGTTAAAAAGCTCACGTTAGCACTAGATGTCCACATATCGCAAGTGATAGCAGTGTTCGAAACCTGCTCCAAAATTGTTGACAATTTTTCGGTCGTTTTTTTGAACAAATTGCTCATCAGAACGTTTTCCAAATGACTCCGGCTGGGAAGCTTGTAACGTGGATCTAAGGCTGTAATTAATTTAATAAATCCTTTGTCATTCACTATGCTAAAGGGCTGAATATCCTCAGCAACCATCTCTGCTACGAGTTCATCTAAGTCCTTTTTACGCTTGGAGTTTGCCTCATACAACACAGCCCTTTTAAAGTATGACTCGACTGACCGCATGCTTGACCTGCAGCTGCTGCTGGAAGACGCGATGTTCTCGTCTTGTACAACATCTTCAGCCACTTGTGTATCAGGAGCATTTCTGTCCAAATTCGGGTGAAACCGTTTAAGGTGATCATGCAGGTTCGATGTGTTGCCACTGGTTTTATACTCCTTGGCGCAACTAAGACATTTGGCAAATTTCTTATCATCAGATCTTTTAGAATAATTCCACACATCCGAAATTTTACTTTTCTTTTTTTGTGCAGGCTTCTCCAACACAACATTTTTTTCGCTGTCGCTGCTGTTGCAATCGCATCTTGCTGCAGAACTGCGTCCTAAAATTAGACAAAATTGTTCTAAGCATTCTTACAAATTTGAAAAATGTATTACCTCGTTTAAGAAAGCGATCCATTTATATATTTTTACGAATTGTTATTTTAAATACTTTACAACTTTACACTTTTTAATATTTGTACACAAGCGACGCCACAAATAAAAAAAGCGCGATGCTTGGTGATGTGTAAATCGATCTTTTGACGATACTATCGTCCACTATCGCGACTTTGAATTATCGAAAGTTCAGTTGCTCGATAGTGCCCTACCATCGATGGTGACGATAGTGCCATCGATTGTTTGGCACCTCTAATCTATATGGATATCGAGACGGATATCGATATGGATAAAGATATGGATATCGATGTGGATATCAATAAGGATATCGAAAAAATTTCTTCACTTCAACGAAGTCGGACGTGTTTTTTTTGCGCTCTCGTTTTTAATTTGATTTTCTGCATCCCCGGCTATTAATTCCGTTTAAAGATTAAAAAAAAATTTTTTTGCTAAAATTTATACTGTCTCGCGATCGTTTTAAATTTGTTCTAAAACACTTAATCAAAGTTATATTTCAATTTGTGCTTTACCTAATAACAAAACTTACAGTTTTGTTTTTGTGTTCTGCATATACATACATACTTTGATTTTCTGTTTTGCGGTAATTCTCTCGCTTGCACTCGCGCTCTTCGTACACAGTTGTGTTGTTGTTTCGTTTTGTGCTTGTTGTCTTGTGTTTTTATTACTCGCGATCGCGACCGTTTTACTCTCGCGCTTGTATACCGTCTTTGTTGTTGTGTTTTTGTCTCCTCTTTTTGTGGTGCATAGTTAGACATTAACGCTTGTGTAACAATTGGGTTAGTATACACCTTTGTTCATAGAATTTCAAATACTCTTAAATTTTTATTTTATTTTGCTTTTTAATAAATTTTTATTTTCAATAATGGTTGTCTGCTCTTCCAAAAAATGTCCCCACCCTCAAAAGCTCCAAGATGACTATCTGTGTGACAATATTATGCACGTTAAGTGTGCTGGTTACACGGCCAGGGTAAAAGACAGCATTGGAAACGGTGGGGGCCTAAAATGGAGCTGTGAAGCATGTCGGGACGTGGAAATGGATATGCGTGTATTTATGAGGCGGACTAGGGAAGGAGTCAAAACTCTGGCGGCTAGTTTTCTGAAGCTTCGGGATGAGTTTTTATCATTAGAAACTCAGTTTAATAGTTATAAACTATTAAATGAATCACCAAAGCGGAAGAAGACTATCCCTCGGGATTTCTCCCCTGATCCGCCGGCATCTCTACTTCTACCTGTTCCGACAATTAGTAACGACTCTACAACACCAAACTCTCAGCGCCTGATTTCGTTTAGGAGCCCAGTGATGGCCCCAGTTACGGGAACTATTGATATATCCCCTGTTAATAGTGTCTCGCATACTGATACGATATCAAGTGTAGTCTCCGATGTGTCCGAACGAATACCCTCTTCAAGGGATATTCCGAATAAAGTTGTAACTAGAGGAGCACGTAAAGCGGCATCCGTCTCCGCGGCCCCAGTGCAAATAACTGCGGCCGTGGGTGCGAGTGGCTCAGTGAGCTCGCTAGTTGCAATTCCACCTAAAAGGCAAATATTTGTTTCTAGATTAGCTCCCAATACGACATCAGATGATGTCTTAGCCCATATCCGGGCAAAAATTTTAGTGCCAAACATTGCGGTGGAAAAATTCATATTTTCTTATTCTCGTGACATTTCGTCATTTAAAATCAGTGTTCCGCCTAATCTTTTTGACCAAATTTGTCGTAAAGATTTTTGGCCTGAACATTTAATTATAAAGGAGTATACAACGAAGAAGAAAAATCGGCCTCCGATTCGTCTTCCTATAGCACCAAACAATCTTCTACTATCTTCTGGCTCGTCAGTACCAGGCGGGTCAAAAAACTAATTTCGTCCCTTATTCTGGCGTACCAGAATGTTAGAGGACTAAAATCTAAACTTTCAACACTTTACGTAGACAGTCTATCATTCGACTTTCATATTCTAGTATTTACAGAAACGTGGTTAAGGCCTGACATATCTGATGCTTCTGTTTTTCCCACAATTTTTTCAACTTATAGATGCGATAGAACATCCAAAAATGGGGGCGGAGTTTTAATTGCTGTCAACTCTGCGCTCTCTTCTGAATTAGTTCAGCCGTCTGCAACTCTTGACATCGAATTTGTCAGTGTCAAAATTACTTTAAAGACGCATTCCGTCTTCATAACTTGTTCGTATATTCCACCGAAATCTGACTCGCTAGTTTACGTAACCCACCTAGAAGCTATTCGTTTTGTCTCCTCGCTACTTTCCGATGTAGACTTAATAATTGTTCTTGGTGATTTTAATCTTCCCGACATCTCATGGTTTCCATCAGATGAGTCTTCCTTGTTGTTGCCCTCCCTGTCACATTGCTTTGTCGATGGTCTCCTTGAGTTATCTTTAACCCAAGTAAATCCAGTCCGTAACATATACGGTAGGTCGTTAGATCTTATATTTGTTTTACAGTCTTCCGACTGCGTTGTTTCGAGGATTAGCCCCCGAAGATAACTTTCATCCGACTTTGGACTTAACTATTGACCTTCCTGTTCGGTCACTAATTGCAGGTACCAAGTCGGTGCCTCGTATCCGATGTTTTCGTAAAGCTAATTTTTTCAAGCTCAATCAATTCTTGCTACTGACTGGTCTTATCTGTATTCCTGTGTAGATATGGATCCTGCCATTCGTTTCTTCTATAATACTATGTTTTCACTTTTCGATGCCTGCGTTCCATGTGTTTCCCATGTAGTGTCTGACAAGCCACCATGGTTTACACGTGAATTATCTAACTTGAAAAATGTAAAATCTAGATATTATAAGAAGTACAAAAAATCGGGTCTGCCATCAGATTTTTCTCATTACTTGCTCGATCAAATTTCTCTGTGCTTAATGCACAATGTTATAAAGATTACATTTTGCGCTGTAAACTACAGTTTTCCCGTGATCCTAAGCGATTTTATAACTTTGTTAATACCAAACGTAAGGTAGCAGTGCACCCGTCTTTTTTACGTTTTGAAGACAATAAAGCAACCGATGATCAGGCCATTGCCGATATGTTTGCCGATTTTTTCAATACAACCTATTTCCCTATGGAGGATCGAGCCAACTCTTCATATCCCTATCAGTTGAACAGGTCTAATTGCATCTTTAATCCTGTGATCGATGAAAGCTCACTTCTCAGTACGTTCACTACATTTAAGCCCGTGTACTCACCAGGACCTGATGGGATACCTGGTTGCGTACTCAGGTTTTGTGCTGAGAATCTAATTGCTCAAATTCTTAAATTATTTAAATTGTCTGTTGAAACTTCCTCTTTCCCAACTATTTGGAAGGAAACTTTTATTATTCCTTTATATAAAAAAGGTAACAAATCAGAAGCCTCTAACTACGGAGGTATTTCCAAATCGTCCGCTATTCCGAAGGCTTTTGAGAAAATTATAACTTCAAAATTGCAACATTTCTGTAGTTCTATTCTTTCTTCTACCCAACATGGGTTCATGAAACGTAGATCTACTACTACTAACCTATTAGAGTTTACTTCTTTAGCGATCGATGGATTCAGGAATGCACTACAAACTGATGTTGTTTATACCGACTTCAGTAAGGCCTTTGATTCTGTAAACCATTCACTGCTTCTGTACAAACTAAACAAACTTGGGCTTCCAAGCCTTTTGCTGTGTTGGATTTCCCAATATCTGACTGACCGTTCTCAAAAAGTTCTATTTAAAACATCTCTTTCGAAAACCATCAAAGTAACCTCGGGGGTGCCACAAGGTAGCCATCTAGGACCGTTACTTTTTACCCTATTTATAAATGACCTACCTTCAGTAGTAACTCATTCTCGTGTCCTTATGTACGCTGACGATGTTAAACTTTGTCTTAGTTTTAAAGACTCAGAGTCTCCCCTTTTGCTCCAGGCAGATCTGAATAACTTGCAGACTTGGTTTGAAATTAACATATTAAATCTAAACGTTTCGAAATGCAATGTTATGTCATTTCATAGAACTAACTTTCAATCAGTTACGTATTATCTTAATAATACTCCTTTAAAACGTCTTAATGAGATGAATGATTTGGGTGTACTCATGGACCACAAATTAAGTTTCACTCGTCACATTTCCATTACAGTCAGTAAAGCCATGAGTGTTCTTGGTTTTGTCAAGCGATGGTCGAAAGAATTCGATGATCCTTACACAACTAAAACCCTTTTTATTTCACTGGTCCGTCCTATTCTGGAGTATGGATCATGCGTTTGGTCTCCTCAATATGAATCACACCAAATAAAAATTGAATCTGTCCAGAAGCAATTTCTGATTTTTGCGCTTCGTGGCTTAAACTGGGACAGAAATGTTAACCTACCCTCGTATTCTGATAGACTTCTTCTTATTAATCTTTCGTCGTTACTTAACCGTAGAGTAATGCTGGGTACTTTGTTTATACACAAGCTTGTGAATGGACAAATTGATTCCTCTAATTTACTTAATCTGGTTAATCTATCTGTACCTTGTAGACTAACTAGAAATTATATCCCTCTAACTTTAACTCGCTGTACCTCTAACTATACTTAACATGAACCCTTTCGAGTTCTTTGTTCCGATTACAATCGCCTTTATCCTGTAATCGGTTCAGAACTTTCTATTTCTCAACTAAAAACTTTTATTCTTAACTATCTAGCTCGTAGTTAGTTCTAATTATTACTGTAATTGTCGTCCGTTGTCCTCGCGATTTCCTCTTTTGCATGCTGTCTGATAGGGTTCGCGCGTAACAGGCATTGTCCTGGTGTCGCTTGGACCACTTGAACGTACTTCGCATTGTACGCGTCAACGTCCAGAAGAAAAAAGAAATGAATATCGATATGGATATCGATATGCATATCGATCTGGATATCGATATGGATATAGATATGGATATCGATTTGGATATCGATATGGATATCGATATGGATTTAAATATGGATATCGATGTTCATATGATGTGAATATCGATATGGATATCGATTTAATTATCGATATGTATATCGATATGGATATCGAGATGAATATCGATATGGAATTGATATAGATATTGATGTGGATTTCGATATGGATCATGATATGGATATCTAAATTAATATCGATATGGATATCGATTTGGATATCGATATGGATATCGATTTGGATATCGATATGGATATCGATATACATTTCGATGTGGATTGTGATATGGATTTCGATGTGGATTTTGATATGGATAGCCATATGCATATCTATATGGATATCGATATGGATATCGATATGGATATCGACATAAATATCGATATCGATATCGATATGGATATCGATATAAATATCGATATGAATATCGATATGGATACCGATATGGATATCGAAATGGATACCGATATGGATTTCGATGTGAATTTTGATATGTATAGCGATATGCTTATCTAGATGTATTTCTATATGTATATCGATATGGATATCGATATGGATATTGATATGGACATCGATAAGGATTTCGATATGGATATCGATGTGGATTTCGATATGGATAGCTATGTGGATATCTATATGGATATCGAGACGGATATCGATATGGATAAAGATATGGATATCGATATGGATATCAATATGGATATCGATATCCATATCGTTATCCATATCAATATCCATATCGATATAATGATCGATATCGATCGATATTGTCTTAATGTAACTTAAGACGTCATCCGAAGAAGTTTCGGGATCAAGCCTAGAAACAAATATATGTTTCTTCGGTGGTACTCCAGTCAGAGGCCTAATTAATGGTGTTCCTCTAACTGGGCAGCTGTTGGCAATAACCAAAGAATTTGGTAGTTGCCCGGACTGTTCGGAAACTACAGTTTCATTCGTCTGTATAGAGAGACCATTTCCAGGAGAAACGGAAATGGCCTCATCTTTACGCCCACCCTGTGTGACGGGGGAGGTAAACGATATGAGCTGCGGAGGGTTGCCTGTGAGCAGTGACGGAGATTGCGGAACTGCGGCCGAGACAGGGATAGGCACCGGCAGATGCAGGGACAGATTCCGCATACTAGTTTTCTTGCGCTTTGGAGACTCATTCAGCAGCTTATAGCTTTTGAACTCTGTCTCCAAAGCGTTAAACTTTTAAAGAGTTTACGAAAACCAGATGACAGTTTCTTAAACTTGTCCTTGGTCTGCCTCATGAATACCCTCATCTCGATTTCCACTTCTCGGCATGAGTCGCATCCCCATTTGAGACCACCTCTTTGCTCCAAACTGTCCCTCACTCTGGCTGTGTAGCCGGCACACTTGACGTGCATGACATTATCACACAGCCAACAAGTGAGAAATACGTTATGGGGGGCAGGGGGTTCAAACACTTTTTGCTGGAGCAGACAGACATAATAGTATTTAAATATTTTATTTTTTTTTAAATCGAAAGAAAAAAAATCAAAATTCAATGAAAAAAGCCAAAGAATAAACTCACTCAGTATTTAAAATCAAATTCGACACTTGGGTCAAACTTGAAGAGAGATAACGATATGGATTTCGATATCGATATCGATATGGATTTCGATATGGATTTCGATGTGGATTTTGATATGCATATCTATATGTATATCTATATAGATATCGATACAGATATCGATATGGATTTCGACATGGTTATCGATAAGGATATCGATATGGATATCGATATGTATACCGAGATGGATTCCGATGTGGATTTTGATATGTATAGCGATATGCTTATCTAGATGTATTTCTATATGTATATCGATATGGATATCGATATGGATATTGATATGGACATCGATATGGATTTCGATATGGATATCGATGTGGATTTCGATATGGATAGCTATGTGGATATCTATATGGATATCGAGACGGATATCGATATGGATAAAGATATGGATATCGATATGGATATCAATATGGATATCGATATCCATATCGTTATCCATATCAATATCCATATCGACATAAAGATCGATATCGATCGATATTGTCTTAATGTAACTTAAGACGTCATCCGAAGAAGTTTCGGGATCAAGCCTAGAAACAAATATATGTTTCTTCGGTGGTACTCCAGTCAGAGGCCTAATTAATGGTGTTCCTCTAACTGGGCAGCTGTTGGCAATAACCAAAGAATTTGGTAGTTGCCCGGACTGTTCGGAAACTACAGTTTCATTCGTCTGTATAGAGAGACCATTTCCAGGAGAAACGGAAATGGCCTCATCTTTACGCCCACCCTGTGTGACGGGGGAGGTAAACGATATGAGCTGCGGAGGGTTGCCTGTGAGCAGTGACGGAGATTGCGGAACTGCGGCCGAGACAGGGATAGGCACCGGCAGATGCAGGGACAGATTCCGCATACTAGTTTTCTTGCGCTTTGGAGACTCATTCAGCAGCTTATAGCTTTTGAACTCTGTCTCCAAAGCGTTAAACTCATTAAAGAGTTTACGAAAACCAGATGACAGTTTCTTAAACTTGTCCCTGGTCTGCCTCATGAATACCCTCATTTCGATTTCCACTTCTCGGCATGAGTCGCATCCCCATTTGAGACCACCTCTTTGCTCCAAACTGTCCCTCACTCTGGCTGTGTAGCCGGCACACTTGACGTGCATGACATTATCACACAGCCAACAAGTGAGAAATACGTTATGGGGGCAGGGGGTTCAAACACTTTTTGCTGGAGCAGACAGACATAATAGTATTTAAATATTTTATTTTTTTTAAATCGAAAGAAAAAAAATCAAAATTCAATGAAAAAAGCCAAAGAATAAACTCACTTAGTATTTAAAATCAAATTCGACACTTGGGTCAAACTTGAAGAGAGATAACGATATGGATTTCGATATGGATTTCGATATGGATAACGATATGGATATAGATATGGATATCGATATTTATATCGAAACGGATGTTCATATGGATTTCGATATGGATAACAATAAGGATATCGATATGGATATCGATATAGATATCGATATAGATATCGATATGGATATCGATATTTATATCGATATGGATATTGATATGGATATCGATATGGATATCGATATGGATATCGATATGGATATCGATATGGATTTCGATATGGATAACGATATGGATATCGATATGGATATCGATATGGATATCGATATAGATATCGATATAGATATCGATATGGATATCGATATTTATATCGATATGGATATTGATGTGGATATCGATGTGGATATCGATATTCATATCTATGTGGATTTCGATATGCATAGCGATATGGATTTCGATATGGATAGACATCGATATGGATATCAATATGGATATCGACAAGGATATCGATATGGATATCGATATGGATATCGTTGTGGATATCGATAAGGATATCGATATGGATATCGATATGGATATTGATATTTATATCGATATGGATATTGATATGGATAACGATATGGATATCGTTGTGGTTATCGATGTGGATATGGATATCGATATGGATATCTATGTGGATTTCGATATGGATAGGGATATGGATTTTGATATGGAAAGAGATCAATACGGATATCGATATCGATATGGATATCAATATGGATATCGACATGGATATCGATATGGATATCGATATGGATATCGATGTGCATATGGATAAGGATATCGATTTGAATATCGATATGTATATCGATATGGATATCGATATGGATATCGATATGGATATCGATAAGGATATCGATAAGGATATCGATATGGATATCGATATGGATATCGATATGGATATCGATATGGATATCGATATGGATATCGATATGGATATCGATATGGATATCGATATGGATATCGATATGGATATCGATATGGATATCGATATGGATATCGATATGGATATCGATATGGATATCGATATGGATATCGATATGGATATCGATATGGATATCGATATGGATATCGATATGGATATCGATATGGATATCGATATGGATATCGATATGGATATCGATATAGATATGGATATGGATATCGATATGGATATCGATATGGATGGATAGCGATATGGATACCGATATGGATAGATATCGATATGGAGATCGATATGAATATTTATAAGGATATCGATATAATTATCGATATGTATATCGATATGGATTTCGGGATGAATATCGATATGGATATCGATGTGGTTATCGATATGGATATCGATGTGGATATCGATATGGATATGGATATGGATATCGATATTTATATCGATGTGGAAATCGATATGGATATCTATGTGGATTTCGATATGGATAGCGATATGGATATCGATATGGATAGACATCGATATGGATATTGATATTGATATCGATATGGATATCGATCTTTATATCGATATGGATATCAATATGGATATCGACATGGATATCGATATGGATATCGATATGGATTTCGATATGGATAACGATATGGATTTCGATATGGATATCTATGTGGATTTCGATGTGGATAGCGATATGGATTTCGATATGGAAAGAGATCGATACGGATATCGATATGGATATTAATATGGATATCGATATGGATATCGATATGGATATCGTAATGGATATCGATAAGGATATCGCTATGGATATCGATATGGATATCGATATGGATATCGATATGGATATCTATGTGGATTTCGATATGGATTTCGATATGGAAAGAGATCGATACGGATATCGATATGGATATCAATATGGATATCGACATGGATATCGATATAGATATCGATGTGCATATGGATAAGGATATCGATATGGATATCGATATGGATATCGATATGGATATCGATAAGGATATCGCTATGGATATCGATATGGATATCGATATGGATATCGATATGGATATCGATATGGATAACGATATGGATAACAATATGGATATCATTATGGATATTGATATGGATATCGATATGGATATAGATATGGATATCAATAAGGATATCGATATGGATTTCGTTGCGGATGTTGATATGGATAGCGATTTGCATATCTATATGTATATCTACATGTATATCCATATGGATATCGATATGGATATCGATGAGGATTTCGATATGGATATCGATGTGGATATTGATATGGATATCGATATGGATATCGATATGGATATCGATATGGATATCGATATGGATATTGATATGGATATCGATATGGATAGCGATATGGATATCGATATGGATAGCGATATGGATATCGATATGGATAACGACATGGATAACGATATGGATATCGATATGGATTTCGATATGGATTTCGATGTGGATTTTGATATGGATAGCGATATGCATATCCATATGTATATCTATATAGTTATCGATACGGATATCGATATGGATTTCGATATGGATAACGATATGGATTTCGATATGGATATCGATATGGATATCGATATGGATATCGATATGGATATTGATATTTATATCGATATTGATATTGATATGGATATCGTTGTGGATATCGATGTGGATATGGATATCGATATGGATATACCTAAAGCTTTTGAAAAATTAATCACTTCTCAATTGCAACATTTTTGTAGATCTATAATTTCACCATCTCAACATGGGTTTGTGAAATGTAGATCTACTACCACTAACCTTTTAGAATTTACTTCTTTAACGATCGAAGGATTTAGAAATGCAAGGCAAACTGATGTCATATATACTGATTTCAGTAAGGCTTTTGATTCTGTTAATCATACTATTCTTCTTTATAAATTAAATAGTATTGGCTTTCCAAGTCCTTTAATTAATTGGATTCGTGAATATCTGACAAATAGAACTCAGAGGGTTCTTTTTAAATCATCATATTCCAAATCCATTCATGTTACTTCGGGGGTGCCTCAGGGTAGTCATTTGGGACCACTGCTGTTTCCCCTTTTCATTAATGACCTTCCCTCTGTTATAAGTTACTCTCGTGCCCTTATGTACGCAGATGCGGTTAAGCTATGTTTTAGTTATAAAGACATTACTTCTTCTTGTCGATTGCAATCTGATCTTCAAAATCTTGAGCTTTCGTGTCATAATAACTTATTAAAATTAAATGCAACTAAATGCAAGGTCATGACTTTTTATAGAACTTCTCCGCATTTAGTTACTTATTTTCTTACTAATACACCATTAGAACGTCTTAATGAGATGTATGACTTGGGTGTCCTGATGGACCGTAAACTAACGTTTAAGTCCCATATTTCCTCTACCGTCGGTAAAGCCATGGGCGTTCTTGGGTTTGTAAAGAGATGGTCAAAGGAGTTCGACGATCCATATACAACTAAAATTCTTTTCACCTCACTGGTCCGTCCTTTTTTAGAATATGCATCTTGCATCTAGTCACCTCAGTATGAGTCACACCAAGCAAGAATTGAGTCGGTTCAAAAACAGTTCTTGCTTTTTGCTCTTCGTGGTCTGAATTGGGATCGTAATGTCAATTTGCCATCGTACTCTAGTAGACTTCTTTTACTTGGCCTTCCTTCTGTTACTAATCGTAGAATAATGCTTGGCGTCATTTTTATGTACAAGCTTCTTAAAGGTGATATAGACTCGCCCGAGCTATTGAACCAAATAAATTTTACTATTCCTTGTAGACCTACTAGAAACTTTATACCTATATCTCTGTCACGCTGTTCTACTAATTATTTACTGCATGAACCTCTCCGAGTTCTTTGTTCTGATTATAATCGTCTTTATCATGTAATCAGTACAGAACTCTCTTTTCCATTAATAAAAAATTCTATACTTTCTTTTTTTAGCTCGTAGCTAGCTTTAGTTTTTCGTTTTTGTCTGTATGTATGAACTGTCCCCGCGACTCGAGCCGTACGTTATGCGGCTAGCGAACCTCGGTCGGTTGGGCGAGAGGTGTGGGCATTTAGTGCACCCGTTGGGATTCGCGCGAAAAAAAAAAAATCCATATCGTTATCCATATCGAAATCCATAACGATATCCGTATCGATAACTATATAGATACACATATGGATATGCATATCGCTATCCATATCAAAATCCACATCGAAATCCATATCGAAATCCATATCGATATCTATATAGTTATCCATGTCGTTATCCATATCGATATCCATATCGATATCCATATCGATATCCATATCGATATCGATATTGATATCCATATCGATATCCATATCGATATAAGTATCGATATCCATATAGATATCCACATCGCTATCCATATCGAAATCCACATTGATATCCGTATCGAAATCCACATCGATGTCCATATCGATATCCATATCGATATCCATATCGATATACATATAAATATACATATCGATATCCATATCGATATCCATTTCGATATCCATATCGATATCCATATCGATATCCATATCGATATCCATATCGATATCCATATCGATATCCATATCGATATCCATATCGATATCCGTATCGATATCCATATAGATATCCATATCGCTGTCCATATCGAAATCCACATCGATATCCATATCGAAATCCACATCGATGTCCATATCGAAATCCATATCGATATCCGTATCGATATCTATATAGAAATATATATAGATTTGCATATCGCTATACATATCAAAATCCACATCGAAATCCATATCGAAATCCATATCGATATCCGTATCGGTAACTATATATCAAATATATAACTATATATATATATAACGGTAACTATATATCAAATATATATATATATATCAAAATCCACATAGATATCCATATCGAAATCCATATCGATATCCATATCGATATCCATATCGATATCCTTATCCATATGCACATCGATATCCATATCGATATCCATATAGATATCCATGTCGATATCCATATAGATATCCATGTCGATATCCATATTGATATCCATATCGATATCCGTATCGATCTCTTTCCATATCGAAATCCATATTGCTATCCATATCGAAATCCACATTGATATCCGGTTCGAAATCCACATCGATGTCCATATCGATATCCATATCGATATCCATATCGATATACATATAGATATACATATAGATATGCTTATCGCTATCCATATCGAAATCCACATCGAAATCCATATCGATATCCATATCGCTGTCCATATCGAATCCAGATCGCTATCCATATCGATATCCATATAGATATCCATATCGCCAACCATATCGAAATCCACATCGATATCCATATCGAAATCCTCATCGATATCCATATCGATATCCATATCGATATACATGTAGATATACATATAGATATGCAAGTCGCTATACATATCAAAATCCGCAACGAAATCCATATCTATATCCATATGGATAAAGATATGGATATCGATATGGATATCAATATGGATATCGATATGGATATCGATATGGATATTGATATGGATATCGATATGGATATCGATATGGATATCGATATGGATATCGATATGGATATTGATATGGATATCGATATGGATAGCGATATGGATAGCGATATGGATTTCGATATGGAAAGAGATCGATACGGATATCGATATGGATATCAATATGGATATCGACATGGATATCGATATGGATATCGATATGGATTTCGATATGGATAACGATATGGATTTCGATATGGATATCTATGTGGATTTCGATGTGGATAGCGATATGGATTCCGATATGGAAAGAGATCGATACGGATATCAATATGGATATCAATATGGATATCGACATGGATATCGATATGGATATCGATATGGATATCGATGTGCATATGGATAAGGATATCGATATGTATATCGTAATGGATATCTATAAGGATATTGCTATGGATATCGATATGGATATCGATATGGATATCGATATGGATTTCGATATGGATATCTATGTGGATTTCGATATGGATTTCGATATGGAAAGAGATCGATACGGATATCGATATGGATATCAATATGGATATCGACATGGATATCGATATGGATATCGATATGGATATCGATGTGCATATGGATAAGGATATCGATATGGATATCGATATAGATATCGATAAGGATATCGCTATGGATATCGATATGGATATCGATATGGATATCGATATGGATATCGATATGGATATTGATATGGATATCTATATGGATATCGATATGGATATCGATATGGATATCGATATGGATATTGATATGGATATCGATATGGATAGCGATATGGATAGCGATATGGATTTCGATATGGAAAGAGATCGATACGGATATCGATATGGATATCAATATGGATATCGACATGGATATCGATATGGATATCGATATGGATTTCGATATGGATAACGATATGGATTTCGATATGGATATCTATGTGGATTTCGATGTGGATAGCGATATGGATTCCGATATGGAAAGAGATCGATACGGATATCGATATGGATATCAATATGGATATCGACATGGATATCGATATGGATATCGATATGGATATCGATGTGCATATGGATAAGGATATCGATATGGATATCGTAATGGATATCGATAAGGATATTGCTATGGATATCGATATGGATATCGATATGGATATCGATATGGATTTCGATATGGATATCTATGTGGATTTCGATATGGATTTCGATATGGAAAGAGATCGATACGGATATCGATATGGATATCAATATGGATATCGACATGGATATCGATATGGATATCGATATGGATATCGATGTGCATATGGATAAGGATATCGATATGGATATCGATATGGATATCGATATAGATATCGATAAGGATATCGCTATGGATATCGATATGGATATCGATATGGATATCGATATGGATATCGATATGGATATCGATATGGATATCGATATGGATAACAATATGGATATCATTATGGATATTGATATGGATATCGATATGGATATAGATATGGATATCGATATGGATATCGATATGGATTTCGTTGCGGATTTTGATATGAATAGCGATTTGCATATCTATATGTATATCTACATGTATATCGATATGGATATCGATATGGATATCGATGAGGATTTCGATATGGATATCGATGTGGATATCGATATGGATATCGATATGGATATCGATATGGATATCGATATGGATATCGATATGGATATTGATATGGATATCGATATGGATAGCGATATGGATATCGATATGGATAGCGATATGGATATCGATATGGATAACGACATGGATAACGATATGGATATCGATGTCTATTTTGATATGGATAGCAATATGCATATCCATATGTATATCTATATAGTTATCGATACGGATATCGATATGGATTTCGATATGGATAACGATATGGATTTCGATATGGATATCGATATGGATATCGATATGGATATCGATATGGATATTGATATTTATATCGATATTGATATTGATATGGATATCGTTGTGGATATCGATGTGGATATGGATATCGATATGGATATCCATATGGATATCTATGTGGATTTCGATATGGATAGCGATATGGATAAGGATATCGATATGGATATCGATATGGATATCGATATGGATATCGATATGGATATCGATATGGATATCGATATGGATATCGATATGGATATCGATATGGATATCGATATGGATATCGATATGGATATCGATATGGATATCGATATGGATATCGATATGGATATCGATATGGATATCGATATGGATATCGATATGGATATCGATAAGGATATCGATATGGATATCGATATGGATATCGATATGGATATCGATATGGATATCGATATGGATATCGATATGGATATTGATATGGATATCGATATGGATATCGATATGGATATCGATATGGATATCGATATGGATATTGATATGGATATCGATATGGATATCGATCTGCATATTGATATGGATATCAATATAGATGGATAGCTATAAAGGTATCGATATGGATAGATATCGATATGGAGATCGATATGAATATCAATATGGATATCGATAAATTTATTGATATGTATATCGATATGGATTTCGAGATGGATATCGATATGGATATCGACATGGATATCGATATGGATATCGAAATGGATATCGATATGCATATGGATAAGGATATCGATATGGATATCGATATGGATATCGATAAGGATATCGATATGGATATCGATATGGATATCGATATGGATATCGATATGGATATTGATATGGATATCGATATGGATATCGATCTGCATATGGATATGGATATCAATATAGATGGATAGCTATAAAGGTATCGATATGGATAGATATCGATATGGAGATCGATATGAATATCAATATGGATATCGATAAATTTATTGATATGATATAGATATCGATGTGGATATCGATATGGATATCGATATGGATATCGATATTTATATCGATATGGATAATGATATGGATGTGGATATGGAAATCGATATGAATATCTATGTGGATTTCGATATGGATGGCGATATGGATATCTATATGGATATCGATATGGATATCGATATGGATATCGATATGGATATCGATAAGGATATCGATATGGATATCGATATGGATATCGATATGGATATCGATATGGATATCGATATGGATATCGATATGGATATCGATATGGATATCGATGTGCATATGGATATGGATATCAATATAGATGGATAGCGATATAGATATCGATATGGATAGATATCGATATGGAGATCGATATGAATATCAATATGGATATCGATATGGATATCGATATGGATATCGATGTGCATATGGATATGGATATCAATATAGATGGATAGCGATATAGATATCGATATGGATAGATATCGATATGGAGATCGATATGAATATCAATATGGATATCGATATGGATATCGATATGGATATCGATATGGATATCGATATGGATATAGATATGGATATCGATATGGATATAGATATGGATTTCGTTGCGGATTTTGATATGTATAGCGACTTGCATATCTATATGTATATCTACATGTATATCGATATGGATATCGATATGGATATCGATGAGGATTTCGATATGGATATCGATGTGGATTTCGATATGGATGGCGATATGGATATCTATATGGATATCGATATGAATATCTATATGGATATCGATATGGATAGACACATGGATATATACATATCGATATCCATATCGATATCCATATCGATATCCATATTGATATCCATATCGATATCCATATCTTTATCCATATCGATATCCGTATCGATATCCATATAGATATCCACATCGTAATCCATATAGATATCCATATCGATATCCATATCGATATCCATATCGATATCCATATCGATATCCATATCGCTATCCATATCGAAATCCACATAGATATTCATATCGATTTCCATATCCACATCCATATCGCTATCCATATCGATATAAATATCGATATCCATATCGATATCCATATCGATATCCACATCGATATCTATATCGATATACATATCGATATCCATATCGATATCCACATCGATTTCCTTATCGATATCCATATCGTTATACATATCGAAATCCATATCGATATCCGTATCGATATACATATAGATATGCATACCGCTATCCATATCAAAATCAACATCGAAATCCATATCGATATCCATATCGTTTTCCATATCGAAAACCATATCGATATACATATCGATTTCCGTATCGATATCCATATCGATTTCCGTATCGATAT
>JAEIGI010000108.1:0-120125 GCA_018903615.1 Drosophila neocordata | reverse complement strand
AAGAATTTATTAGCTTTGCACGTGTTTTGAAACTAGAACACAAAACTGAATTGAAGGCCACGATGTCCAATCATTGTCTGACCTTATTAGCATCATGACGCTCCTTTTATACTGTTTCTTATTGGAAGCATTGGAATGCTAATGTAATAATGAATGTTATATATCCACGTTCCCATCTCTCTTGTGTGTGTCTTTCTGTCTGGCAGTTTATGTTACAGTTGTTGTGGGGGCAACTCGAGGGGAGCTGAGATGGTAACCTCCCCCCTGGAATGAAGTGAAGGCCAAGCGAAGGTATGGTCGGAACGTTTGTAGATGGAGTTGTTGTTGTTACCAGAGTTATCCTTTTAGTTCTCAGGGCCCATAATATCGCTACTGTGATCATCATGATGGCAACGATTTAGCTTTAATGTAAATGGAGTCTTTGGAGGTTCAAGTCTGAAATGATGTTGTTAATCCTTAGATCCTCGAGTCTTGGTATAGATAATTATCTATACCAATTGGTCTACTTCGTTGTACGTTATGTTTGTGGCTTCGTACTTTACTCCATCAATGGTTACCGAACAATTGTTAATGAAAATTAAGGCTGACCCTTTGATTATTCTTGGTCGGCTACATGACGGGATTATTGTTTTTTTTTTTTTTTTTTTTTTTTTTTGCGTTGGTTATCATAATGTGTTGTTCTTCAATTTGATAAACGTGTTACTCTTCGCTGATGTCTCTGACATCACAAGTCGCCTTTTTGATTCTCCAGTAGATCTTTCAGGCAGTGATTGTAGGAGTTGTCTTCTGCTGCTGCGTTATCGCAAATAAACAGTTCATGGATTCGTGGACATTCTTGCTTAAAGTATTGTATATTGCCAGCTAGGCTATGAGTTAAGTAGTTTGGTAAAACTAACATTTTTGTTATGTTAAATGATAATGGGATAACATGACTAAATTCGTAAACAGATGGGTCAAAAATGGGAACTTTTATCTTAAATATAACAATGTTTTCATTAATATAGGTTTCTAAATCTAATAACCTGTATAGGTGTTCGTCTGATTTTATTGTTACATTTTGGTCTGTAATTATTTTTCTTATTATTAACAATTCTATTTCGTCTAATATGAATTTATTTTTTGCCAGTAATATGCTTTCTGCAGTATTATTTATATTATTATTTACGTTAATTCTGGCGATATACTTCAATAAATGAATTTCATTATGTCTTGTGTTAAAGATTTAAAAATATTATTTTTATAGTTTTTGATGAATAAGTTTATGTTTTCTTGTTCATTATTAATGTGTTTTGTAATATTTTTTAAACCTTAATGATATTTCTTTATTGATTGATTATTGTTGGTTGGCATTTTGTAACAGGTAATTTTCATTTTCTTGTATTTTATTAAATTCTTATTTTATTTGAAAAACTAACTTTTGTGGGTGTCTATCATATTTCAATGTTTGACAGACATCGCATTCGTTAATTATTGAGGACAATTTGGATTTCAAATGGGGTGTGTAAAACATTCTTTTTAGATGAGCTACTGTCTCGTCTATCCCTCTATGGTTACTATTTATGTAATATTTCTTAATTTTTTGCTCAACATGATTTGCGTCTGTAATATCATCCAACATTACTGTACATCGGATGATTTTATAGAGTTTTGTGGGAAGAAAGTATTCTGTGAGGCTTTGATTTATTATGTCGAAAATATCGTTATTAGTATAAATTGCGTACGTTTTTCCTGGTTTCAGAATTTTCTGTAATAGTCGTGTAAGTGTCCTCTTTATCGAAATATGTTTTTGTAATTATTCTTCTAATTTTGTTTTTGAATGGGGTTGTTGTTATGAGTTTTGACTCATAACTCATTTTGAAATATTAACTGAAGATTGTAGTCATTTATTGGTTTGTTTACTGTTACTATTGTATTAACTGGAACTACTGCTTCGCTGTTGACATTTATATCTGCTGGAATTCTACTGAGGACATCAGCTACCACATTTTCAGAACCCTTTGTGTACGTTATTTCGTAATCATACTCCAGTAATTGAAGTTTCCAACGGACTAGTTTGGAATTGGGTTTTTTGGTGCATGATTATTATTTTTATACCTTTGCAAAAAAGGTATATTAATTTTGGTCAGAAGTTTGCAACGCATAGAAGGAAGCATCTCCGACTATATAAAGTATATATATTCTTGATCAGCACGATGAGCTGAGTTCATTTAGCCCTGTCCGTCTGTCCGTATGTCCGTCTGTCCGCCTGTCCGTCTGTCCGAATGTCCGTCTGTCTGGATCAACGCAATCTCCTCCAAGACCCTTAAAGCTACAGAGCTGAAATTTTGCACCTAGGCTTCTTTTTGCTGCAGGCATTGTATATCTCGGAATCATCCCGATCGGATGACTATATCATATAGCTCCCATAGGAACGATCGGTCGTGAATAAGCTTTAACCTCAATAACTTTGTTGTTTTCTAACGAAATATCACGAAAGTTGGTATTTGTGAGTTTTATATACTTCTTAACATATCCACCAAGTTTTATGAAAATCGGTTGACTATATCATATAGCTCCCATAGGAACGATCGGTCTTGAAAATGGATTTCGTGCTATAACTTGGTTGTTTTAAAAGCGATTATCACCAAATTTGGTATTTATGGTATTTCTAACATATCTGGCAAGTTTTATCAGAATCGGGGCACTATATCATATCACCAAATTTGGTATTTATGGTATTTCTAACATATCTGGCAAGTTTTATCAGAATCGGGGCACTATATCATATAGCTCCCATAGGAACGATCGGCCAAAAAATTGGTTTTAGTTGAAAATCTTTGATATTTTAACAGCGATTCAGTCGAAATTTGGTATTTGTAAGTTTGGTATATATAAAAATGTGTCTGTTGAGTTTTAACAGAATCGGCCGACTATATGATATAGCTCCTATAGGAACAATCGGACCAAAAATAATTTTTTCTTACTTGTAAGTTTTTTCTTGGAGCCACGGGCATGAGTAGCTTTATATACTTTCTTATGATTCTGGTATTTATATGTAATTGAAAAAGACAGTTTGCAAAGGTATCCGAACTTCGGCGTGGCCGAAGTTAGCCCATCCTTCTAGTTATTGTATGAATTTGTAAATGATTTCGTTGAAAAGTTTTTTTTTTTTATTTAAAATATTACTTTTTAGCGATGAAATTTGGAAAGATTTTTATTTATCAATAAATGCATTCTTTTTTTTTATTTAATTGTTGCGATTTGTTTTAATTATTTTACACTTGTTCCACCACACACTACACAGAACTACATTTTCTTTCTTCTCATTTTTTCTTTTTGTTTTATTTTTATTTTACTTGTGCATATATTCATTTTGTTTCAAAAAAATTTTTTTTATTCTTACTATTAACATAGACTTACAAAATAATAAATATGATTATCCTCATATTTAGTAGGTGTTTCGTTAAAAGCCGACTGAGCCAGTTACCAAGTTGAAGGATGCCATATATTTAATGGTTTGGTTATAGGTGTATTTAAATATTTGGTTTAGGTAAATAACAAGACTTGTTTAATTCAACTTCAAAAGAAGACTGTTCATTATACCTTTGCAAAAAAGGTATATATTAATTTTGGACAGAAGTTTGCAACGCATAAAAGGAAGCATCTCCGACTATATAAAGTATATATATTCTTGATCAGCACGATGAGCTGAGTTCATTTAGCCCTGTCCGTCCGTCCGTATGTCCGTCTGTCCGTCTGTCTGTCTGTCCGTCCGTCTGTGTGGATCAACGCAATCTCCTCCGAGACCCTTAAAGCTACAGAGCTGAAATTTTGCACCTAGGCTTTTTTTTGCTGCAGGCATTGTATATCTCGGAATCATTCCCATCGGATGACTATACCATATAACTCCCATAGGAACGATCAGTCATGAATATGCTTTAACCTCAATAACTTTGTTGTTTTCCAACGAAATATTAGGAAAGCCGGTATTTGTGAGTTTTATATACCTCCTAACATATCCACCAAGTTTTATCAAAATCGGTTGACTATATAATATAGCCCCCTTAGTCTTGGTTATTTGGTATATATAAAAATGTGTCTGTTGAGTTTTGAAAGAATCGGCCTACTATATGATATAGCTCCTATAGGAACAATCGGACCAAAAAAAAATTTTTTTTTTATTTTATTGGAGCCATGGGCATGATTATATATACTTTCTTATAATTCTGGTAATTTATATGTAATTGATAAGAACAGTTTGTAAAGGAATCCGAACTTCTAGTTTTATTTTCATATAAGTATTTCCCTACTTACACCCTAGCTGGCTGACCGTCGGCAAAATGCCGACGTCCACTTTTTGTTTACATTTTTTAGACTTATATTAATGTCTACATCCTGTTTGTTGCTGATGTTGCAACTTCTGGATGTTGCTCAAGATTCTTGCGCTGCAATTTATATTGGAGTTGTTTGTAGGGGCTTAATCGGGGGCATCTCGAGGGGAGTTGAGATGGTAACTCGCGCATTGATGAATTTGATTGCATTTTTGGGCCAACGCTTTTTTGAATTATTAGTCTCTTTTACGACTTGAATTTATTTACATCTGTATATGGCTTGATGCTCTGGCGCATTTGTGAGGTATATATATATATTATTTATTCCTCACTTTCCCCATTTCTTCGGGAGGCAAATCCTTCCCCCTCTTTTTTTTATAGAATTTTTTTCCCCTGTTTCCTTTTTTTTCTTTGGCCTGGTTCGAATCTCTTTTTTTTTGCCTTTTATGGCATCTTTTCCTTATTGGCGATTCATCTGGCATCTTTTCCAAATTTTTTGGCAGATCGTGAGCATCTTTTCCATTGCTTTATTTTGGCATGGGTGGCTCCGACTGCATCTTTTACTTATTTTCTTTTACTATATTTATAATATTACTTACATATATCTACTTAACCTAAACTTCAGATTTTTTTCTTATTCTAAACTTCATGGTTTTTCTTTTTCTACTTAACCCAAACTCCAAAATTTTCTCTTAACCTATACCCCCGACTCTTCGAAAACCCGGCCCACCCACATCACCCGTGCCTGCCGCGGCCCCTCCCCCATCGCCTGTACAGCCACGGCTACAGCGATTGGCCACTCCTCGGGCTCCAACTCCCGCCATCTTTGATGTGCCTGTGGCACTGGCACCGACTGCTGCCGTTGCAGTTGCGGGCTTGGCCCTTGAGGCTGGCCAACCGGCCTCTGGCCTCCTTGGGTCTCGCTGCTGCTGTTGCTGTTGTTGCTGGTGTTCTTGTGGCTGGGCTTGCGGCTGCCATTCCGCCACCATTTGTTCAATGCCGGGGTCCTCCACCTCCAGCGACTCTTCCCTGGGCTGGACGAACTCTTCCAAAAACAAATCGTTTATTTGGCCGCTTGCCCTTCGCATTGGTGTCGGTGGGCTTATTTGGTCTGCTTGGCCTTCGTCCTCTTCCTCGGTATCGATGAGGTCAATGAAAGCGACCGGTTCATTGATTGCCGCTTCCAATGCCCTCCAATTCCTCCTCCTGATGTTCTCCCACGTCCTCTTCCTCTCCCATACTCGCCTTGCATCTTTACAGCTCATTTGGATCATCTGTTGGCTTTTGTTCTGGTTGCACTTTTAATTCGCTGATGTGTGCCAACCTTGACTTTTTGTTTGCGATATGCTGCAGTTTGCATATCACTGGCGAAGTAAATCCTATGACTTTGTACGGCCCACCATACCGTGGTGCAAGTTTTGCAGCGAATCCCTCTGCTGCATTTGACAAATAGTGCTCCTTGGCCCACACTATTTCGCCTACTATTGGTTTCCACTGCCTTCTTCTCAGATTGTATTGCCTTGATTAATCCTGAGCAGCTTTTTCTAGGTTTCTTCGTACCAATACGCCGATTTCTTTGATCAGCTCCGCATTGCCATCTGGCCGTTGACTTGGTTTGCCTGATCCAATAGTTAGCCTGTCAAATGTCGATTCTGGCAATCTCGGCTCTCTCCCCTGCGTTATTAATGCCGCCGTATATCCTGTTGCGTCGGACATGCTAGAATTTACTTCCAACAATATTTCTGGCCATAGTTCATCTCATCGTCGTTGATCTTCTCATGTGAATTGTGCTATCATTGTTTTAACTGTTCGTTCGGTTGGATTTTCTTGCGGCGTATATGGTGCTGGTGTCAGCTGGTGTATTGTGAGTGCAAACTGAACGGCATCACTTTCTATTGATATAATCCCTTTCCTGGAACTGTGAACTCTGTCATCTTTCTGCTGTTCATTCAATATCCATCTTTTAAATCTAAACTGCTTATGAATTTTGCTTCGCGAGTTACCAATCGGTAAAGTCCAAAGTGCTATTGTCCAACAAGGATCAAGGAAAAGAAAAACAGGAATTGGTTTACTTTGCTACTTTTATTTCACTTTTATTAGCTTTGCACGTGTTTTGAAACTAGAACACAAAACTGAATTGAAGGCCACGATGTCCAATCATTGTCTGACCCTATTAGCATCATGACGCTCCTTTTATACTGTTTCTTATTGGAAGCATTGGAATGCACTCTGGATTTGAACAGTTATAATTTTGTAACCAAGGTCAGAGAGAAATTGGCTCTCTTCTTAATTGTTCTGCTATATGTATGCATGTGTGTAAATACATACATATGTATGTTTATATAACACTATTACTTATTGTTATATATCCACGTTCGTTAATTATCTATACCAATGGGTCTACTTCGTTGTACGTTATATTTGTGGCTTCGTACTTTACTCCATCAATGGTTACCGAACAATTGTTAATGAAAATTAAGGCTGACCCTTTGATTATTCTTGGTCGGCTACATGACGGGATTATTGTTTTTTTTTTTTTTTTTTTTTTTTTTTGGTTATCATAATGTGTTGTTCTTCAATTTGATGAACGTGTTTCTCTTCGCTGATGTCTCTGACATCACAAGTCGCCTTTTTGATTCTCCAGTAGATCTTTCAGGCAGTGATTGTAGGAGTTGTCTTCTGCTGCTGCGTTATTGCAAATAAACAGTTCATGGATTCGTGGACATTCTTGCTTAAAGTATTGTATATTGCCAGCAAGGCTATGAGTTAAGTAGTTTGGTAAAACCAACATTTTTGTTATGTTAAATGATAATGGGATAACATGACTAAATTCGTAAACAGATGGGTCAAAAATGGGAACTTTTATCTTAAATATAACAATGTTTTCATTAATATAGGTTTCTAAATCTAATAACCTGTATAGGTGTTCGTCTGATTTTATTGTTACATTTTGGTCTGTAATTATTTTTCTTATTATTAACAATTCTATTTCGTCTAATATGAATTTATTTTTTGCCAGTAATATGCTCTCTGCAATATTATTTATATTATTATTTACGTTAATTCTGGCGATATACTTCAATAAATGAATTTCATTATGTCTTGTGTTAAAGATTTAAAAATATTATTTTTATAGTTTTTGATGAATAAGTTTATGTTTTCTTGTTCATTATTAATGTGTTTTGTAATATTTTTTAACCTTAATGATATTTCTTTATTGATTGATTATTGTTGGTTGGCATTTTGTAACAGGTAATTTTCATTTTCTTGTATTTTATTAAATTCTTATTTTATTTTTTTTTTTTTTTTTTTTTTTTTTTTTGAAAATTGTTTAGATCTATTTTATGAATCACATTCCTATGTGACTTAATAATTTTAGCCTTCTGCCTTAATTTGGGAATACCTGTGAAGTATTTGACTTATTATTTTGTGTTCTTTTTTTTATTTTGGACTTATGTATTTTTTTATTTTTGTGTGTAATTAGTGTAATCCCTTTATCTTGTAGAACTCGATGCTTAGAAAAACGCGATGTCAACTTATTTCTCCTATTTTCTTTCCTGAATACTATGTCATCTGGTTCTAATGTTTTTGGGTTTTTTCTGTTTTCGTTTGCTTTTTCTATCCTAAGCTTTTTGATATTTTCCATCTCTTGTTTGAGTTCTGGATAGATTATGTTTTGGAAGCTATTTAGTTTTTGTAAGTAATCGTGTTCATTATTGAATGTGATTGTCTTGTCGAAAGTATGAGGTCTGCCGTAAAATATCTCGTATGGGGTATGCTTCAGCGTTGAGTGAATAGCGTTGTTATAAGTAATTAAGGTTTCTGTGAGTATGTCATTGTGTTCGCACTCCAGTTTCTTAACTTTTCTTTTATCTAATATAATGCGATAAATTTCCGTTAGGGACGAATGAAGTCGTTTGACGGGGGAATTACTAGACGATTGTTGCACTAAAGTAACGTGCAACTGTATATCGTACTGTTCACAAAAATCTTTAAAAAGTTTACCTTGAAATTCTGCCCCTTGGTCGCAAACAATTTTTTGCGGAACACCAAAGGAGCATAGAAAATTTCTCATAGCTTTAACAATGCTTAATGTGTCTCTAGAAGATATTGTATATCCCATAGCGAATTTACTGAATTTGTCTATAATTGTCAGGATTGTGTTGTTATTTATTGAATAAAGGTCAATATGCAGAATTTGCATCGGTACTGTGGGAGTTTCTGTTTCTTGAAAAACTAACTTTTGTGGGTGTCTATCATATTTCAAGGTTTGACAGACTTCGCATTCGTTAATTATTGAGGACACTTTGGATTTTAAATGGGGTGTGTAAAACATTCTTTTTAGATGAGCTACTGTCTCGTCTATCCCTCTATGGTTACTATTTATGTGGTATTTCTTAATTTTTTGCTTAACATGGTTTGAATCTGTAATATCATCCAACATTACTGTACATCGGATGATTTTATAGAGTTTTGTGGGAAGAAAGTATTCTGTGAGGCTTTGATTTATTATGTCGAAAATATCGTTATTAGTATAAATTGCGTACGTTCTTCCTGGTTTCAGAATTTTCTGTAATAGTCGTGTAGTGTCCTCTTTATCGAAATATGTTTTTGTAATTATTCTTCTAATTTTGTTTTTGAATGGGGTTGTCATTATGAGTTTTGACTCGTTGCCGGTTTGAAATATTAACTGAAGATTGTAGTCATTTATTGGTTTGTTTACTGTTACTATTGTATTAACTGGAACTACTGCTTCGCTGTTGACATTTATATCTGCTGGAATTCTACTGAGGACATCAGCTACGACATTTTCAGAACCCTTTGTGTACGTTATTTCGTAATCATACTCCAGTAATTGAAGTTTCCAACGGACTAGTTTGGAATTTGGTTTTTTGAAATTCATTAACCATGTTAGGGGTTTATGGTCGGTGACTATTTTAAATCTTTGACCAAAGAGGTAGGGGCGGAAATGTTTAGTTTGCCCAGATTATGGCAAGCATTTCTTTTTCGACTGTTGAATAGTTGAGTTCTGTATCTGTTAACGTACGGCTAGCAAAACATACAGGTTTTTCGTTATTTGGTGACCCCTTTGAAAGGACAGCTCCAATAGCGACGTTACTAGTGTCGGTGGTCAAAATAAATTGTTTAGAGAAATTTGGATATTGTAAAATTAGGTCATTGCAAAGGAGAGTTTTGCATGTTTCAAATGCAGAAATGAATTCTGTGCTGATTTTAACGGTCTTTTTGCCTTTCAGCTGTTGTGTTAGTGGTTTGGTAATGGTAGCAAAATCTCTAATAAATTTTCGATAATAGCCCAAGAGACCAAGAAAGGATTTAATTTGTTTCCTCGTTCTAGGTAAAGGAAATTGTTTAATGGAATTATTTTATTGGGGTTTGGTTTAATTCCATTTTCTGTCACCACATGACCCAGGTATTCTATCTCTTTTCTAAGGAATTCTGATTTATTTGGTTGTAGTTTAAGATTTGCTTTGATAATTTTTAAGAATACTGCCTCAAGGTCCTTAATGTGTTCTTGTAGTGAAGGGGAGAAAACAATAATGTCATCTAAATAAATAAGACAACATTTACCGTTTAAATCGGCCAGAACATTGTCCATTATTCTTTGGAAAGTTGCTGGGGCATTAGTTAGCCCAAATGGCATTCTGACAAATTCGAAGTGGCCTACCGTTGTGGAAAACGCGGTCTTATTAATATGTTTAGGCTCCATTTCATTTAATTTTCTATAATCAATGACCATTCTCCATTTCTTGACATTGGACTTATCCAGTTTTTTTGAAATAAGAAATGTTGGTGAGCTCCATGGGGAGTAGCTGTGTCTAATGATGTCTTGATCTAGTAATTTTGAAATTTGTCTTTGAATTTCCAATCTCTCTTTGATGCTATACCTGAAGGGTTTGGTGTAGATTGGTATTTCATCTGTTGTATTTATTCTGTGTTTAATTAAATTTGTGAAGGTGAGGGAAGTACCTTCTTTATAGAAAAGGTTGGGAAATCTATGACACAAATCTATGAATTGTTTCTTTTCTTCTTCATTCATATGGTCGGTATCTATTGGGATTGTCTGTGTCTGGTTGTTTGTTTTACTTTCTTCGTTAGTTTTTATCGTTAATTCTGTTTCTGAAAAATCCCTCTTATCGCATTCTTCTACTGTCAAAGGTGTATCTATGCAAAAATTTTGTTCTTTATTGGAGAAGTTGTTTACTTCTAAATAACTGAAATGACCTTCAGCAATGTAAAGGCCTCCCGAAAAAAATAGGTCCGCTGTTAGGGTTGTTGGGTCGTATAAAAATATGCCTTCTTTGAGGTTAACCGGTACCTTAATTATTTTCTTTGAATTTTCTTCCACTGTATACAAGGTGGAAGTCAATCTATCTTCCATTATTAAGTCTATATTACTTGTTGTAAGTTGTAAAACCTTTTTAGGAAGGTTCACTACTGCATTTATTCCTCTTAGGATATCTATTCCGATTAATCCGTCAAAGAAAGAATGGAAATTGAATAGAAGAAGCGAGAATAATGAATCGTTATTGAAATCTTTGCAAAGCGGGATCACACATTTTTTGTATAGCTGGTGTGAATTTAGGACTGTGGTAATTATGACCGGATTTTGAAGTTCTAACTGTTCCGGTGTTTGTACATATTTTGGATTTATGAAAGAGAAGGTTGCGCCTGTATCTATCAAAAATTTTAAATCTTTATAGGGGCTTATATGCAATTTAATATATGGCAACGGAATGTTAGGGTCTCTATTTATTAAGTACCCTGTTTGGCCGTCGAGGCACTTGATTGAAAATTTCCCTGCTCATCATAATTGTGTAGTTCACCTTGTGGGTGGTCGATATTGTGGATTGCTCCTCTTTGTTGTGTGTTTCTTGAATAATTGTAATTTTTTATATTGTGTTGGTTAAAGTCGTTTTCTCTTGGCATGATTGCCAAATTGTTTCTATTATTTTGATTTGAATGAGCATCGTTCCTGTTGTCCACTCTTGGCATAATTGCCAGATTGTTCCTTTTATTTCTTCTTGAGTTAAACGTCTGTCGACACGTCTGTCCGAGTCGTTATTATTGTCGAAACGCCGATAGCTAGCGTTTTGTGTTCCGTATGAATTTTGTCTTTGTGCTTGTTTCCTTTTATAGTCTTGAGAAAAGTAGATTTCTCTTTCTTTAAGAGCCCAATCCAGAGCCTGCCGAAGATTGGCAGGTCTCATGGATCTGAATGCCGTCCCTAAAGGACCTCTAATTCCGGATAGGAACGAATTAAGGCAGATGTCTGCGAAGAGGTCTTTCTTTGTTTTAATTAGAAGGGGTTCGGCTTCCCTTGTTTCTGTCAATCTGAATAGCGCTAATTTGATTTCGCACACTTTTTCGTAAAATGGGCGAAGTGATAAGGATCCTTGCCCGAGGTTATGTAATTCATACCTAAGAGTAGGTTCGTCTCTACTGTCCGAACTGCTCCGAATGAGAGCTTCCTTTATCTCATCCCAAACTAAACCTGCTCGAGCATCTATAATAGCCTCGTTTGCTGGGCCCTCAATTTTGTTTCTGATAGCCCTAAGTAGCATCTGTCCATATGGGGTTTTAACTGTTCCTCTTATAAGGAGGAGAATCTCTTCAACGTTACTCACAAATTCTCCTAAGGTTTTAGGATAACCATTATAAGATGGTAAAAACCTGATTGCATCAGGGATTTTTAATGAAGACAGTATGTCTGTATCAATTATATCCCCTTGGTTAAGGGGTGGCGAATTGGAAGCTGATGTCATGGGTGTAATGTCGTCCAGTCTGACTACTGGTTGGTCTTCCCTAATATCGGATAAGCTATTACTAAGACGAGTTCTGTTTTTAGTGTTTGGAATTTAATTTTTCTTTGCTGGTCCAAGTGGCACTTCGCTTGTTTCCTTCACTTTCTAACTGAATGCCTTCTGTGTCTCAGCCGTGTCTATTTATAGGCATCTTGACCCAGGGATGACGCGTGGTGGGATTATATACCGTTGCCAGTACTTTTCCGCGCGCCAGCCGTAGTTGCTAGCGTCAGTTTGCAATACAAACATTTTCGCAAAATCTGGACATGTCAATACTGGATCTGCTACTAATTTTTGCTTGACCATGTCAAAAGCATCCTGATGTTTTTCTTCCCACACCCATTTTACTTTTTTCTTTAATAGAGAATTTAATGGTTGTACAAGCGTTGCAAAACTTGGCACTAACCGTCTGTAACAAGATGCTACTCCTAAATATTGTCGTATTTCTTTTGTGTTCTTTGGCGGTTTTAACTCAGCTATCGCTGCCACTTTATCTGGATCTGTGCCAATGCCTTGCTCTGTTACTCGATGGCCCAAGAATCTATGCTTCTTTCTGAAGAATTGGCATTTTTCTCCATTTATCCTTAAATTTGCTGCCTTTAGTCTGCGGAAAACTTCCTTTAAATGAGCTTTGTGGTCTTCTATTATTCGACTGGCCATTATGATATCATCCTGATACGCGAACGCGTATGGCATCATTTCTGGTCCTATGACCATATCTAAAGCTCGCTGGAATGTTGCAGATGCTGAGTGCAAACCGAATGGCATCACTTTCCATTGAAAGCTGTCATCTTTCTGCTGTTCATTTAAAGCGGAATCTGCCAATATCCATCTTTTAAATCTAAACTGCTTATGAATCTTGCTTCGCGCAGTTGATCTAAAATATAGTCAATTCTCGGCATTGGATAAGCATCTTTTATAGATTTTGCATTTATCTGCCTGAAATCAACACATCATAGCCTCCATTTTCCAGTTTGTTTCTTTTTCACCATTACTATTGGTGAACTGTATGGACTATTTGATCGTTCTATATATCCCATTGCCATCAATTATTCAATTTTTCCATTTATTATACCTTGCATCTTTGGATTCTTTGGATAATACCTTTGTTTTATTGGCTTATCGACACACATAGTGATTGTGTGCATGCCAACATTAGACGTGCCATTTATTTTGGCCAATTCGGCCAGTTCTTCGCACATAAAGTCACTGACTTCTATCTCTGGTGCATCCGACGCTATTGCTGTCGAAATCCTTTCTGTCTGATCTTTTTTTACCTAATTTTTCTATTATCTTTTGACTAACAAAGCTGCTTGTGGCCCCTGAGTCTACCGTGGCCAGCATTCTAATGCCCCCTATCCTAATTTTTGCTGATAGTTGGCTTTCTTCTTCTATTAACTTTCCGATTAGGTTCGCGGTGCTGTAGTTGCCGGCTCCTGCTCGCTCCTTGTAGGCAGGAACCAATTTGCGTTTCCCGCTGGCATGCAACAATTCATCGATCGCTTTCCGATTTTCCCGCAATTCCAACAGCACTCTAATCTTCTGTTGCTGTTGGGATTTTCATAAAATTCCGCCTTTGAGCTGGAATTGGTGGCTCTTCATCTAAGCAGCGTCTGCAGACGGTGTTATGCCTATTGTCTTGCAGAACTGGTCGTGTTTGCACGCCCATTGGTATGTGTGAGCGTTCTCTTTGAGCCTCTCGTTAGAATTGTTTCCTTTCCAGTTCCAATGTTTCGAATTCATCTGCCAGTTGCAATAGTTCTTTTCCAGCGTTTGTATGTTGTGTGGGCGAATGAACATTTTCAAATCTGGTGTGCAGTTTGTTGGACGTATTTTATTGGATGCATCATGGTTTGCATCTCTATCATGAAATCTTTAAATGACTCATTCCACTGTTGTTTTCTAGCTTTTCCTTGGTCTGCCAGTTTGCTAAAATATCCCCTCGGCAAGAAATATTTTTTGAATGCATCAGTAAAATCTTTCCACGATGCCCAATGCTTATTGTTGGCCACGTTGCATTTTAATGCTTTGTCTTTTAGCAGTTCTCGCATTGCCCTTCAAACATATAAACGCGCGAGTTAAAACCCCGTCGCTCACTAGATTGAGCAACGAACTCTAAGTTTCGCAACCGACCAGTCTGGACAACGAATTCACTCGAATTTGCAGTATCAGCACCTTTTAATTTTTAATACACAAGCCCCTGCGTGGGCGACAATTTAATTATAGACGTAAGCAATTTTTGTAAATAGTAGAAGCTCCAACTAAAGATGTTGAAAATAAAGAACTTCACTTCAATTCTGAATACTAACCGAACTGGTCGTCAATTCATTTAACTGGGAATATATGTCATACACACATATGAATACATAAATAAACAATCGCTGACCACTGTATATATAACATTTTTTTTTAATAAATATATACAAAAAGAGAATATATGTATATACAAATGCATACACGCATACATACATACATGCATATAAACAGAATCAATCGCTGATCACTGTGTCATAAATGTATATAAAAAACAAAAAAAAAAAAAAATTTTTAACAAATACATATATACAAAAAGAGAATATATATACAAATACATACATGCATACACACATATATGCATACTAATACATACATGGACAGAATCAATCGCTGATCACTGTGTCATAAATGTATATAAAAAGAAAATTTTAATAAAATCAATAAGAGAATATATATACAAATGCATACATGCATACATACATATATGCATACTAATACATACGTGCGCAGAATCAATCGCTGATCACTTTGTCATAAATGTATACAAAAAGAAAAAGGAATTTTAATAAATATATACAAAAAGAGAATATAGTGTGTACGGGTGTACGGGTATTCGACTTGAAATCAAAAAGCGAACTAACTCAAGATGGAGTTCTCCATCCCAAAACTCCATATCATCTCAGGTGTGACCGTCTGTGTCCGAAATTCGCCGCCTTTCGCTCCTCACCCGCTGGTCACCCTTTCTGGCGTGAACATACCGCCCCCTTTGCAACGAATTGCAATAGCCCGGCTGGGCTGCTAAGAATGGGGCGCGGCAGCGTTCTGGATCGCCTAGGTGGCGCAGGAGCCGGAGAGGATCCATCCGGTGCTCTGGGCCGCGGGAAGTCCGCTATGGCCAGGAACGCATCCTGGCTGGATGACCTCAGGATAGACGTCAACCCCGAGCACGACGGACACAGAGGCCAGGCGGTGGAATGCCGGATCCGCTAGCATTAACGTGGCGAAGTTCTTTTTTACCCCGTCGGGTATCTCCCGGATGGGAGTGTGGATCCGGAGGTCAGTTTCCACCTTGAGGACGACTTCCCTTCGGAAGTTGGGATCCGTCCTGGACCGGATGGTCGCAAGGCAGGCCTCATCTTTGCCCACTCGAAAAGTTCCCAACCCCAAGGCGGACGCAAAGGAACTATTGATGCGGCTTTGGGGAGAACATGCGTCAAGGAGGACGCGCGTCTCGTACTCCTTCCGGCTGTTGCCGATCTTCACCACGGCAGTCGGCATGACGGGTGTGGTCTACGTTTACAGGAGAGCTGAGAGGGAGAGTTCTCCAGTGGGAGCGCCGTCGGACTACCTCCAGCGGGGTGCGGATGCGTTCCGCTTACGGGGCGGAGACCGTGCTGGACTTCTAGCACGAGGGGCCCTAGCTTGGGGCCGAGAGTGTCGTCGACGGGATGACTCCGTCTCGTGGAGCAAGGTATGATGCGCCTCCCCACAGCGCCGGCATCCTCCAGCGGTTCGACAGGCCTCGTTAGAGTGTTCGTGGGCCAAACAATTGGGGCAATACTTGTTCACCAAAACTGCCCTCAACCGCTTCTCCCCGCGGAGATTTAGGAACCGTTTGCAGCGACGGAGCGGGTGAACCCCCCTGCAAATGCGACACCGGTAAGAGTCGACTCCGCGGATTGTGCGGAGCTGCACTTGGCTGGATGTGGGGGCCATGGTTCTGTATGGAAAGAGTGAACAAAGGAAGGATTAGAAACAAATAATTGTGACGTGCAGTGACATAGGACAACCGACGGAGACGGAACATTAGACGCAAGGAGGAGCTTAAGGGGTCACTGCGTGGAGGGAGTGACACAAGGCTCGTTGGGGAGCAGGATCAGCTTGGCAACGGGCCTTTTTATTGAACCCCGCGAAGTTCGCACATCAACGACCCGGACAAGGCCGTCCGTGCCGGTATGGATCAGCTCAACTCGTCCCAAACGCCAGTCCGTGGGCGGAAGATTGTCCTCGTACACGACTACGAGGTCACCGATCTGGAGATTCCGTTGGGGCCACTTCCACTTGTTGCGTTTGTGGAGCTCCTTTAGATATTCGTCCTTATAGCGGCGGCAGAAGTGATGATGAAGCGCTTTCAAACGTTGCCAGCGATTGACCAAGGGACATGGGTTCTTCCGTGATCTCTGGCTCGGCGATGGCCAATAGCGGCCCTCCCACAAGGAAATGCCCCGGGCTCAAGGCTAGGAGATCGGCCGGGTCCTCGCTCATGGGAGAGATAGGTCGTGAATTCAGACACGCCTCTATTCCACACAGCAGGGTCGAGAGCTCCTCAAACGTGAATCGCATATTGGCGGTGGACTTGTAGAACAGTGCCTTAAAACTTTTTACTCCTGCCTCCAAAAGTCCACCCATGTGGGGAGCGCTGGGCGGAATGAAATGCCAGGATAGGATTTGCTGCCCAAAGGAGTTGGTGATGCACTGCTTCGTCGCGTCCAGAAAGCTCTTCTCTAAAGTCTTGGATGCTCCGACAAACGTTTTCCCATTGTCGGAGTAAATGCGCTGTGGACACTGCCTGCGTGCCACAAAACGCGAGAAGGCCGCCAGGAATTTCTCGGTCGTGAGATCGGACGTTGCTTCGAGGTGGATTGGCTTTGTACTGAAGCATACGAATACGCATACGTATCCTTTTGTGATGAGGCAGGCCCTTCCTGTGTAGTTCTTGATTTCGAAGGGTCCAGCGAAATCTATTCCGGTATAGGTGAAAGGCCTTGAAAACGTTACCCGACCTCGGGGTAGGTCACCCATCAGCTGCGTTTGCTGACGGTGGTTATAAAGGATGCACGCCTTGCATCCGCGGATGTGAGCCTTTACAGCGTTCTTGAGCTTAGGGATCCAGAACTTGGCACGTAAAAAGCGGATCATTAGTTGGTTGCCTCCATGCAACGTGACTTGGTGCGTGAAACGAATGAGGAGCCGGGTCAGGTGAGCGCCGTAAGGAAGAAGTATTGGATGCCGTTCATCGTAGCTGAGAGATTCGGATGCTCTCAGTCGGCCGGAAGCCCGAAGGACACCGTGCTGGTCAAGGAATGGGTGCAAGTTCGCAAGGGAGCTTGAGGCAGGGATCGGGTCCTTCTGGGACAGATATCGAATTCCCGTTGGGTTAACTGGATGAGAGTCCTTTCCGCCTCCACCAAGTCTTGTTGGGAGAGAGTCGGCGTGGGGGGTAGCAGCTCCTTCTTCTGGTAGAATCTTCGGACATATGCGGTTACTCTTAGCGCTCGACCGAACTCTGAGAACCGCTCAATGAAGTTGTCTGCTGGCGATGTAATGTCTATATGACAACGCGTCCGCTGCTCTACTTGGGTTTCGGGCACAACGCAAGGAGATGCGGGCCACTCTGTAGGGGGTAACTGGAGCCACTCCGGACCGTGCCACCACAATTGGCTCGCCGCCAGGTCGGTTGCAGACGCACCTCTGCTCGCTAAATCGGCTGGGTTGTCCAGAAGTAGGATCGGGCATTGCGGATTGGGAGTTCAGGGACCACTGCTACGTACAATTCGGCCAGGAAAGCTCGGTCAGCCAAATCTGCTGCATAAAGATTTTTGCTCGGACGACGAAGGGAGCTAGCCAGCCGGCAGGATCAAATAACTTGGCTATGTGGGATAGGACCTCCCTCTTAGTGACTGCTGCGTTCAGCGCCGGTTTGGTAGTTACGAAGAAGAAGTAGTCCTGCGTAGCCTTCCAGCGAATTCCTAGGATCTTGGCCGTGCGTCGCGTCTTCTAAGTCCAGAAAGTCCTCATTTAGAAGGTGATCCCGAGGGATTGCTCGCAGCACATCCTTGTCATTCGACTTCCACTTGCGGAGAGGGAACCCAGCGGAGTTAAGGGCCTCTTGGAGATCTTGGATCGCATGACGAGCCTCCTCTTTCGTGTGTGCCCCGGCTAGAACGTCATCCACCTACATGTAATGCTGTAGAATTTCGCTTGCCTTTTTGTGGTTGTGCTGGACATCGTGAGCCAGTTGGAGTAGGACTCGAATGGCCAAAAAGGGGGCGCAGTTGACTCCGAAGGTGACGGTTTGGAGCTCGTAATCGTAAAGGTTTCCGTCTCTTTCTCGATAGAGGATGCGCTGGAAGGGGGTGTGTACCGAGGCGACAAGGATTTGTCGATAAACCTGAGCGATGTCTGCATTGAAGACGAATTGGAAAAACCGCCATTTAAGGATTTGCACGGTTAGGTCCGCTTGGAGAGTAGGACCGGTATGCAGAGCGTCGTTCAGGCTGATACCCCTGGTGGAGGGACTGGAGGCGTTGAAGACGACACGGATTTTGGTCGTGGTACTGTCGGGCTTGAACACCGCATGATGAGGCAAATAGAAGTTTCTTGAGTTATTTGGAGGGGGCTTGAACACCGCATGATGAGGCAAATAGAAGTTTCTTGAGTTATTTGGAGGGGGCACTCGAACCATGTGTCCAAAGTCTACATATTCCTGTAGAACTGCTTCATATTGGGCCTTTAGAATAGGATTTTTGCTCAATCGCGCTTCGTTTCTGAGGAATTGCCCCATGGCGATAGACCTGGAGTGCCCGAAGTCGACGTTCTCTGGATCTTTGAATGGAAGAGAGACTTCATACCTGCCGTCCTTCCTGCGCTTGAACTTTTCCCGGAAATGCAGTTCACACCTTTTGTCTGCATCCTTTTTCAGTTTTGCTGGAAGATCTTCCACCTCCCAAAACTTGGTGAGCATTCGATCCAAGCTCGCATTGTTGGGCGCTACGGATACTTGAGCAGCCAGAACGTGGGCAGGTGCATTGGATGAACCAGTCATGGGACCGCAGAGTACCCATCCGAAAATGGTTTTGAGGCCGACGAGGGATCCGCAGATGTTCTTCCGAATACGCTCTCCCAAAATATGGGGAAAGAGATCCACTCCAATCAGCATATCAATGTGGGAGCTTCTATGGAACAGCGGATCTGCCAGAGGAAGTTCTTTGAAGCCACTGTTCATCTCCTTGAGGAACGGACAGGCGGGTAGCGCTCCGGCCAGGTTTGGCAGGACATACGCTGTGGTTTCCACGTGTCGAGAGGGGTCTTTGGAAGAGACGAACTGTAATTGACATAGTTTCTGGGCCCTAGCGGCCACACAATTGGAAATGCCACTTATCTGGGCATTAATGAGACGGAACGAAGGTCTCACCAGGTTGAACAGCCTCTCGGATAGAAATGTTCTTTCAGACCCGGTATCAATTAACGCGCGCGCAAGGAAATCAGCGCCCCGGTGTCGAATCGTTACTATGGCGGTGCCTAGGATGCCTTTACTTGGGTTGGACACGAAGAAATTGTGGACGTTCGAGGGGGGCTCAACCGAATCTGCGTTGACGGATGTTGTCGGCTGCTGCGCATTGGATGTCGTTACCGCCGGAACTTGGGCGCGATGCAGCAAAGTGTGATGCCGCTCCTTGCATATGTGACAGCTATGGGCACTGGGGCATTCCCGCAATTGATGGCCGCGTGCGAAACAATTCAGGCACAGCTTCTGTTGTTTAATTGCAGCCGAACGAGCTTGGACGGACATGGAGGTAAACTTTGGACAAAGGCGGATTGGATGGTTCTCTCTGCCGCACAGTTTGCAGGAGACCGAATTGACACGGACTTGAGTGTTCAGCGCCTGAATTTTAGCTTGCGGCGCTCTGCGCGCTGCTGAGGGAAGGGCCTGGGAGACTGGAGCGGAACGACGATCTTCCAGAGTCTCCAGAACGCGATAACGGTCGATCAGGAATCCGTTTAGGTCAGCCCACGAAGAAAGAGCTGTTTTGTTTGGGATGGACTGTTCCCATAATGCGATAGTGGCGTTAGGCAACTTAGACGTGCAAAGTGCCACCAGGAGGACATCCCAATTGTCGATGCTGACTCCTCAGCGTGTGAGTGTGGTCAAGCATCCTTGGATGGTAGTTTGCAGCTCCTTCAAGGCCCCACAAGTCTCATGGACAACCGTAGGGAGGTTGAAGAGAATCTTGGTCTGATTGGCCACGAGCTGCCTTTTGTTTTCAAAACGGGCCTGCAAGTTTTCCCAAGCCGCTTGGAAGCCCTCATTAGTGAGGGGTGAACTTGACACGATCGCCTTTGCCTCGCCGCGCGTTTTTGAAACGAGATGGTACAGTTTTTCCACTGGTGCCAATTTCGGGTTGTTGATGTACATGGCCGTAAAGAGATCGCGGAACGTAGGCCATTGGTTTTAATCTCCGGTGAACGCGTCAACCTCACTCGGCGGCAGTCGGTAGCCTGGCTGTGCGTGGCGTTCACGGGAGACCTGGACGTTTTGGGGCACGGAAGTTGCTTCAGACGACTGAACTTGTTCAATACGTTCTCCCAAACTTGTGCCGCACCGAACATACATACACCATGTATGCATATTCATATTTTGACTTAACGGTCATTAGATCGACGCGGCTCTCATCGCTCCCATCAGCCGTAAGGGCTCTGGTACATGCCATGTACTGGGACTCGATTCTGCTCCAGAGGACCTTGGTTTGATCCAAATGCATTCGCAACGAAAATGGCGGAACGTCCCCCTCGATGGAGCCCATGGTGTTGACCTCGAAAACGGTCAGACTGTCGCAAGCGGCGATAAAATGATTAACCGACATGGTGGCTGCGTCGAGTAGTTGTTAAGACTCGGATCTGGTTAAAGTTCTCGACGCGGGAGCTGAAACAGTGACGCGCGGAATCGAAAGCAAGCTGGAGTCGGACAGCGTGGGCGAGGGAGTACGTGTGGAAAACCGCTGTGCAGTAGAGCCTGGGGAGGATGGCGATGATAGTGTGGTAGCGGAACTGGATTGGCTACGTTTTACCGTATCTGTAACGCGCGGTACTTTTACTTTGGCCGGCGGTGTGGATGGCGATACGGAACGGCGAGGCAATGCGAGATGATCGGATTTGTTGCTGCTTTTAGCAGGATCGATGGGCATAAACGGAGTGGAAGAATATGTGTGTCGTCAAGGAATCTGACCCGAGTGGACTGAATGGGGTGAATTAATTGCCGACAAGATATATCAAAAACGGATAAAATCAATAAATAAATAAATAAGGATATCTTTATTAAATTTAAATGATCTTGTGATATATCGGAATGAGAAGAAAATAATGAGAATTAATGGAATGTGATTATTGTGAGGCGTGAACAATGATTATTAGCGTTGGGTTGGCAATCTCAGGCAATATTTTTTGTCACAGCTTGTTATAAAAATTGTTGCTCTGCTGTAGACCAATAAATATTGGAAGGACCTGGTCAGAACCGAATGCCTGTGCTTAGAATTGCGTGGAATTTTATTAATTTAATTAAAGAACCAGAATTGTAGCTCAGGTTGGAAATTGGAACTAGTTTCGGAACCGACGAACGCCTTTTTTTTGAAATTAATAATTGGTTTCACGCACACACAAATGCCGAAACTACTCGATCGGCCCTCGGAGTTATTATGAAAATTTTCGAAAAAGTAAAATTTTGGAATGTCGAAAAATATTTTTCTTGGATTAAGTAAATTTTTCCTTTTTTTTTCGAAATGTGGAAAAATAATTTTTTTGGATTTGGATTGGATTTGGATTTTTTATTTGGAAAAAATATTTTCTGATTAATTAATTAAATAAATTTTTGGTGGAAAAATAATTTCCCTTTTTTTGATTAAATAAATTTTCCTTTTTATTTCTCCTTTTGATTTTATTAATTCTCATTAAAACTTCACTCGGAATTATTTTCTCCTTTTTTTTGTGAGGGGTTGTACCACTGTGCACAACTCGAACAGCTGTGCGACCTTTTGGACAATTGTTGCACTTGGTAATTTTAAATTAATTTTGCTGGTTTTTATTGGATTGGACACAAAACGGGAACAAGTTGCAAGTGCACAAATTTTGTGCAAGTAGTGCGTGAAAATAATAAATCAATTTTACCGCGAAATCAAATTTCTATGTACAAAAGAAATGTTTGCCAAAGCCGGTACACTTACATATGAACATATGTATGTAAATGTATGTAATTTGTAAAAAGCTTACAAGCGGAGCTTTTATGCGGTTCTTTTTTTTTATTTTTTTTATTTTTTTTTATTTTCAGCTTGCACTTGCACTTGAACTTGAACTCGCGATTGCCGGTATGTATACAATATATAAATGGATTTGGATGTAGATGTATATATGTATGTGGATATATGTGGTTTGTATATTGATATATGTATGTGTAGATGTAGATGTGTAGAAATATATAAATTGTATGTGGATATGTATGTAGATGTATATATGTATGGGAATATATGTGGATTTGATTGTAAATTTTTATGCAAATTTTGTAGGAAACGATGCAATATTATGGCGTAGATGGCTAGGATAAGCGATCACACCAGGATAGGTGAGGGCACAGGACACAATTACATAGAATGTACATACAAATTAGAGTGAAAAGTCGCTATGGAAAAAAGCGGGAAACTTTTCACTGCAGGTAAGTATGTGTATGTGTGTGCTAATTAATATATTGGAATTAAAAGTTTGTCTACTTAGCAGATTCTCCACCGATGCGATGCTGGGGTCGAGAGGAAGAAGATCCGGCTCGAAGGACCACTGTTTGTAGGTGGGCGAAGGGCTTCTGTAGGCAGACCACTTTTCAATAGATTCCAATAGATAATAATTACCACGACGCGTGAACTTCGTTTGATAATGAACACAAGCTTTATTATATGTTAATGATAAGGGACACTAAGTAGGTTGGCCACTTGGCGATACAAAGAAGATTTTAAAAGAGTTTTGAAGTGTGTACGGGTGTACGGGTATTCGACTTGAAATCAAAAAGCGAACTAACTCCATATCATCTCAGGTGTGACCGTCTGTGTCCAAATTCGCCGCCTTTCGCTCCTCACCCGCTAGTCACCCTTTCTGGCGTGAACAATATGAAAAGGAAAATTTAATAAATATGTACAAAATAGAATATATATGTATATAAATGCATACATGCAATTCAAACCCGATTTTTTTTATTTTATAAAACATCTTATGAAATTATGTATTCTCCATTTTGCTCTAATACCTTTTGCCATCTTTCGGGCAATAGATTGATTCCATGCTTATAAAATTTTTGATCCTTGCTGGCAAAACACTGGTTTAAGTGGTTTTTGACGTCCTGATTCCAGGTAAAGATTGTACCATCCAAAAAATTCTGCAGAGACCGGAACAAGTAATAATCCGAAGGTGCCAAGTCTGGAAAATATGGTGGGAGTAATAGCACATCCCAGTCAATCTGCAATAGCTTTTAGCGAGTTATCAAACTGGTATGGGGTCTCGCATTATCCTGGTGAAACACTACACCTTCTCCACTGATTAATTCTGGTCTCTTTTCTTTGAGTGCATCACTTAATTTGTTTTGATTGATTGAAATAAACTTCAGTATTAATTGTTCTGTTGTACTGCAAAAGCTCAAAACAAACGATCCCCTTGAAATCCCACCAAACGGACAACATAACCTTTTTTTGGTGAATATCGGGCTTTGATGTGGTTTGAGCTGGTTCATCCTTTTTAGACCATGATCTCCTGCGCTTTACATTGTTGTAAACAACCCACTTTTCGTCGCCGGTAACAATGCGTTTTAAAAATGGATTGTTTCTTCAACGTCGAATAAGCGTGTCGCAGTCGTTAATGCGACGAAGCAAATTTCGTTCTGTAAGAACATGAGGAACACATATGTTAAGCTTGGAAAATAATCCTAGAGGAGAGATTTTGTAGGAAACGATGCAATATTATGGCGTAGATGGCTAGGATAAGCGATCACACCAGGATAGGTGAGGGCACAGGACACAATTACATGGAATGTACATACAAATTAGAGTGAAAAGTCGCTATGGAAAAAAGCGGGAAACTGTTTACTGCAGGTAAGTATGTGTATGTGTGTGCTAATTAATATATTGGAATTAAAAGTTTGTCTACTTAGCAGATTCTCCACCGATGCGATGCTGGGGTCGAGAGGAAGAAGATCCGGCTCGAAGGACCACTGTTTGTAGGGGGGCGAAGGGCTTCTGTAGGCAGACCACCTTTCAATAGATTCCAATAGATAATAATTACCACGATGCGTGAACTTCGTTTGATAATGAACACAAGCTTTATTAAATGTTAATGATAAGGGACACTAAGTAGGTTGGCCACTTGGCGATACAAAGAAGATTTTAAAAGAGTTTTGAAGTGTGTACGGGTATTCGACTTGAAATCAAAAAGCGAACTAACTCAAGATGGAGTTCTCCATCCCAAAACTCCATATCATCTCAGGTGTGACCGTCTGTGTCCAAATTCGCCGCCTTTCGCTCCTCACCCGCTAGTCACCCTTTCTGGCGTGAACAATATGAAAAGGAAAATTTAATAAATATGTACAAAATAGAATATATATGTATATAAATGCATACATGCAATTCAAACCCGATTTTATTTATTTTATAAAACATCTTATGAAATTATGTATTCTCCATTTTGCTCTAATACCTTTTGCCATCTTTCGGGCAATAGATTGATTCCATGCTTATAAAATTTTTGATCCTTGCTGGCAAAACACTGGTTTAAGTGGTTTTTGATGTCCTGATTCCAGGTAAAGATTGTACCATCCAAAAAATTCTGCAGAGACCGGAACAAGTAATAATCCGAAGGTGCCAAGTCTGGAAAATATGGTGGGAGTAATAGCACATCCCAGTCAATCTGCAATAGCTTTTAGCGAGTTATCAAACTGGTATGGGGTCTCGCATTATCCTGGTGAAACACTACACCTTCTCCACTGATTAATTCTGGTCTCTTTTCTTTGAGTGCATCACTTAATTTGTTTTGATTGATTGCAATAAACTTCAGTATTAATTGTTCTGTTGTACTGCAAAAGCTCAAAACAAACGATCCCCTTGAAATCCCACCAAACGGACAACATAACCTTTTTTTGGTGAATATCGGGCTTTGATGTGGTTTGAGCTGGTTCATCCTTTTTAGACCATGATCTCCTGCGCTTTACATTGTTGTAAACAACCCACTTTTCGTCGCCGGTAACAATGCGTTTTAAAAATGGATTGTTTCTTCAACGTCGAATAAGCGTGTCGCAGTCGTTAATGCGACGAAGCAAATTTCGTTCTGTAAGAACATGAGGAACACATATGTTAAGCTTGGAAAATAATCCTAGAGGAGAGATTTTGTAGGAAACGATGCAATATTATGGCGTAGATGGCTAGGATAAGCGATCACACCAGGATAGGTGAGGGCACAGGACACAATTACATGGAATGTACATACAAATTAGAGTGAAAAGTCGCTATGGAAAAAAGCGGGAAACTGTTTACTGCAGGTAAGTATGTGTATGTGTGTGCTAATTAATATATTGGAATTAAAAGTTTGTCTACTTAGCAGATTCTCCACCGATGCGATGCTGGGGTCGAGAGGAAGAAGATCCGGCTCGAAGGACCACTGTTTGTAGGGGGGCGAAGGGCTTCTGTAGGCAGACCACCTTTCAATAGATTCCAATAGATAATAATTACCACGATGCGTGAACTTCGTTTGATAATGAACACAAGCTTTATTAAATGTTAATGATAAGGGACACTAAGTAGGTTGGCCACTTGGCGATACAAAGAAGATTTTAAAAGAGTTTTGAAGTGTGTACGGGTATTCGACTTGAAATCAAAAAGCGAACTAACTCAAGATGGAGTTCTCCATCCCAAAACTCCATATCATCTCAGGTGTGACCGTCTGTGTCCAAATTCGCCGCCTTTCGCTCCTCACCCGCTAGTCACCCTTTCTGGCGTGAACAATATGAAAAGGAAAATTTAATAAATATGTACAAAATAGAATATATATGTATATAAATGCATACATGCAATTCAAACCCGATTTTATTTATTTTATAAAACATCTTATGAAATTATGTATTCTCCATTTTGCTCTAATACCTTTTGCCATCTTTCGGGCAATAGATTGATTCCATGCTTATAAAATTTTTGATCCTTGCTGGCAAAACACTGGTTTAAGTGGTTTTTGATGTCCTGATTCCAGGTAAAGATTGTACCATCCAAAAAATTCTGCAGAGACCGGAACAAGTAATAATCCGAAGGTGCCAAGTCTGGAAAATATGGTGGGAGTAATAGCACATCCCAGTCAATCTGCAATAGCTTTTAGCGAGTTATCAAACTGGTATGGGGTCTCGCATTATCCTGGTGAAACACTACACCTTCTCCACTGATTAATTCTGGTCTCTTTTCTTTGAGTGCATCACTTAATTTGTTTTGATTGATTGCAATAAACTTCAGTATTAATTGTTCTGTTGTACTGCAAAAGCTCAAAACAAACGATCCCCTTGAAATCCCACCAAACGGACAACATAACCTTTTTTTGGTGAATATCGGGCTTTGATGTGGTTTGAGCTGGTTCATCCTTTTTAGACCATGATCTCCTGCGCTTTACATTGTTGTAAACAACCCACTTTTCGTCGCCGGTAACAATGCGTTTTAAAAATGGATTGTTTCTTCAACGTCGAATAAGCGTGTCGCAGTCGTTAATGCGACGAAGCAAATTTCGTTCTGTAAGAACATGAGGAACCCATATGTTAAGCTTGGAAATTAATCCTAGAGGTTTCATGTGCTTGTGAACGGTCGCGTTTCACAGATTTTTGGCTGCGAAAAAATTCAATAAGATCAGCTGACCCAATATATATATATATAAAAACAGAGAAGAACACAAAAATAACAAAATTTTTTTTTGAGTGGCACAGAATCAATCACTGACCACTGTGCCACGAGCATATATACGTTTATACATTTATAAAAAAGAAAAATCAAGAAAAAAATATAACAAAAAAAAAAAAAAAACACACAAATTTTTTTTTACTTTTCGCCTATTATAAAGGATAGCACATTTTTCTCCTTTTTTAACAAAATATTTCCTTTTCCAAGACTGTTTTAAATATAAACAATGCAAAAACACAAATCAATTCACTAATCAAAACAATATTGCAGAACACGAAAATAAGAAGACTTCGAAAAATTAAAAAGGGAAAATCAAGGTCAAGAAAAAACTAACATCTCGAGGCACAAATTGTATAACATTTATATCTATATAATTATATACTCACACATACACACACACACACAAATTTTATAAAAAAATTCGAAACGTCAGATAGAAAGAAAAAGAAACGAAACTTAAGAAATTATCGAGAAATCAATTCTCCTATTTTAAATGTCAAAGAAGTTAGTAGCAAAAACTAGGTTTCGATTAGGACTCAGAAGTTCTAGCCTTACAGACATTACTGAAGAAATCTCTCCTCCTCAAGCAAACCGTATAATGGACTCAGGAAACGCTTCAGGTTCTCTAACGCCGACGATTAGCGGACCGCCCCCTAGCCCGACAACTAGTAACCTAAGCGTAGTAGGAGGGCTTAGTACAGCGGACATGTTGGCTTTCGTAAAAGAACTACCTACGTTCGAGGGAGTAGCAGGAACCCTAGATAATTTCATTACTAGTGTGGAGGAAATAATCATGTTAGTTAGGGGCGCCGACCAAACCCCCTTCGGACTATTACTACTTAGAGTAATAAGGAACAAAATTACAGGAAAAGCAAATGGGGCGCTCAACTTAGCAGGGACAAAACTAAACTGGGATGAGATCAAAGCAAACCTAAACAGATTATATGCTAGTAAGAAAAGCGAGGTTATTCTACTTAATGAAATCCAGTCCCCATCCCAAAATCTACCTCTTGGGAAATTGTACTCTGGATTAGTAAAACTCCGTGGAGAATTACTATCCCTCCTGACCAATAACGGTCAGACACCCAGCGCAGTCGAGGCGAAGAAACAGCTATATAATGACATTTGTCTGAATGATAATGACATTTTCTTGATTAACCTTAGGGAGCCTCTTAGGACATTACTAAGATCAAAAGAACCTGTCTCGATAGAAGAGGCATATGAACGCTGCCGCAAAGAGCAGTCGTTCTACTACCAAAACCCTAATAATTCGCAATTCAGAGGGAATCAGCCACGGCCTAACAGTCGTAAGAAATTACAATCAGCAGAATACCCAAACTTATACAAGAAATCAGAACCCTTTCAAATTTAATAACCCCAGGAATAATAATTCAAATGGTGCCTCTACTTCACACCAACTCTTCAATACTGATGAAACCCAAAATTTTCAACTAAACGCCTCAACCAACCAATCGGATACCTGAATAATATCCGTCATGGGTCAACCCTTCCATTTGTATTCTTAACATCCCGAGAAAATACAAAACTCAAATTTCTGTTAGACACAGGAGCAACACACTCCCTTATTGGCCCTGACATTGTTCCTCTGAATCAAAGAGAAAATTTAGAAATACCTGTAACAATAGTTACAGTAGTTAACAACCCTTCAATACTACAAAAAGTCTCACTTAAATTCTTAAAGGAGTTTCAAGAACAATGCAAGTTTCTTCTGCAATGCAACAGAAATTAATGACAACTTTATAATTTTTGAGGGCCTCTATAGTTCAGTAAACGGCATCAGTTGCCTAGAAGTAATAAATAGCTCACAAGTCGATCAAGAAATATTCCTAGAACACCCTTTACAAGTGACCCCATACAGTCCCCAGGATTTTATCGAACTATACTCAATACAGGGGAACCTCACTATCGGGACTATAAAACCACCCAACATAATGACAGAACATTTAAATGTCGAAGAAAAGAAGGGACTTTTACATATCTGCAAACAGTTCGCAGACCTTTTTTATAACAAAGAGCACCCACTTACTTTCTCCAATGAAGTAAAACACAAAATAAATACTAACAATAGTGACCCCATACTTGTAAAGTCATATAGATACCCATTTATACACAAAAAGGAAGTAAGAGATCAGATAAACAAAATGCTCGAACAAAACATTATAAGACCAAGCCATTCCCCATGGAGTGCTCCGGTCTGGGTTGTACCAAAAAAATCTAATCCTTCAAAGGACAAAAAGTGGAGGTTAATCATAGACTATAGGAAGCTGAACGACAAAACAGTATCCGACCGCTACCCCATCCCGAGCATAAATGATGTACTTGACCAAATTGGCAAAACAAAGTATTTTTCCACATTAGACTTGGCCAGTGGATTTCACCAAATCCAAATGAACGAAGCGGATATCCAAAAAACCGCATTCTCCGTAGAGAACGGACACTATGAATTCATCCGAATGCCTTTCGGGCTTAAAAACGCCCCCGCCACAATCCAGAGGGTCATGGATAATATATTACGTGACCTTATTGGCAACGTCTGTCTGGTATATTTGGACGATATAATAATATTTTCACCGTCCTTACAGAAACACCTAATAGACATTAAAAGTATATTCAAAAGACTGCAAGAAGCTAACTTTAAAGTCCAATTGTCAAAATCAAACTTCTTAAGAAAAGAGATCGACTTCTTGGGACATCTGGTCACCCAAGAGGGCGTTAAACCAAATCCGAACAAGATACAAGCCATCAAAGACTTCCCTTGCCCTAAAAATAGGAGCGATATTAAATCCTTTCTTGGACTACTAGGGTACTACCGGAAATTTATAAGACACTTTGCACGAATCACTAAACCACTGACAAGACAACTTAAAGGAAAAAAACAAATAACAATTGACGAAGAATTCACAAAAACATTTCAATTCTGTAAAACCCTACTCTGCAATGACATGATCCTTATATTCCCTGATTTCACAAAAAACTTCTTTTTAACAACCGACGCTAGCAACTTCGCCCTTGGGGCAGTCCTATCACAAGGAACCTTGGGCACAGATAAACCAGTATCTTTTGCCAGCAGAACTCTTTCGGATACCGAAATTAACTACGGAACTTCAGAGGAGGAAATGCTAGCCATTACATGGGCGGTAAAAACCTTTAGACCATACTTGTTTGGCGGGAAGTTTACGATAGTTACTGATCACAAACCACTAACATGGCTGATGAGTTTTAAAGAACCAAGTTCAAAAATAGTCTTATTGAGACTCCAGCTGTTGGAGTATGATTACGATATTATCTATAAAAAAGGATCACAAAACGCAATCGCCGACGCTCTCAGCAGGGTCGATACGAGTCTAAATGCTAGCATTAACGTAAAGGACACCCCGACCTTACAAACAATAAGTAACTACGCAACTATTCCTATCTCAGACAAACCGGTGAACGAATTTGCTTTACAAATAATCCTCCAAAAACAAATTAAGCCGTGTCATTACAGAACCAACCTTCGACCAACAAACTGTAACAGATATTCTAAAGAAAGTAATAAAACCGAATAAACTGTGTACAATCTTCACACCAAACGACATATTCCAAAAAATACAGGAAGCGTATTTCAGACACTTCACATACTTACCGACATACAAACTAATAAGATGCGTAACCTTAGTAACTGATATCTCCGACCCCAAAGAGCAAGAAAAAACTATAACCAAGTACCACATAGATAACAACCATCAAGACACAGATGAAACATTGCTACATTTAAAAAGACAGGTCTACTTTCCACAAATGAAAAGCAGGATAGTTCAAATAATTCAAAATTGCGAGTCATGCAAAACATTGAAATACGACAGGCATCCCCGAAAATCAATTTCGAGATTTCAGAAACACCAAGTCAACCTATGGATATAATCCATATAGACGTCTATACAATTAATGCCGAACACTAATTGATAAATTTTCAAAATTCATATCCGCATATGTCCTATCAAACAGGAATTGCATTAATGTCTTAAAATCTCTAAAAAATTTATGAGCCTATACGGTATTCCTAAAAAAATTGTGTATGACCAGGGGGCAGAATTTTCAAGTCCTATGTTCAAGGAATTCTGTGAACAATACAACATTACACATCTTTCCAGCAATCGACAAGTAACTCCCCTATAGAAAGAGTGCATTCAACATTAACGGAAGCATTTAGTATTATACTACACAAAAGAAAAGAAAAAAGTTTAACCCTTGATCATGAAGAGATCCTATCAGAAACATTAATTACTTACAATAATGCTATCCACTCAAGTAGAAAATATACACCATTTGAGCTTTTTAGCGGCAGAACTCATATATTCAACCAAACAATGACCCCCTATAACAAACATGACTTCCTAAACGAACTAAACACATTTCGTACAAACCTTTATAGAGAAGTTAAATAGAGAACGCAATTCACCTCAAGCACTACCACCAGATGAAGTTATCTTTAGGAAAGAAAACAGGAGAAATAAATTAAACATTTACCGTTTAAATCGGCCAGAACATTGTCCATTATTCTTTGGAAAGTTGCTGGGGCATTAGTTAGCCCAAATGGCATTCTGACAAATTCGAAGTGGCCTTCCGTTGTGGAAAACGCGGTCTTATTAATATGTTTAGGCTCCATTTCATTTAATTTTCTATAATCGATGACCAATCTCCATTTCTTGACATTGGACTTATCCAATTTTTTTGAAACAAGAAATGTTGGTGAGCTCCATGGGGAGTAGCTGTGTCTAATGATGTTCTGATCTAGTAATTTTGAAGTTTGTTTTTGAATTTCTTCTCTCTCTTTGATGCTATACCTGAAGGGTTTGGTGTAGATTGGTATTTCATCTGTTGTATTTATTCTGTGTTTAATTAAATTTGTGAAGGTGAGGGAACTACTTTCTTTATAGAAAAGATTGGGAAATCTATGACACAAATCTATGAGCTCTTTCTTTTCTTCCACATTCATATGGTCGGTATCTATTGGGATTGTCTGTGTCTGGTTGTTTGTTTTACGTTCTTCGTTAATTTTCATTATTAGTCCTGCTTGTGAAAAGTCACTCTTATCGCATTCGTCTACTGTTAAACGTGTATCTATGCAAAAATTTTGTTCTTTATTGGAGAAGTTGTTTACTTCCAAATAACTGAAATGACCTTCAGCCATGTAAACGCCTCCCGCCTCTGTTAGGGTTGTACGGTTGTACAAAAATATGCCTTTTTTGAGCTCTTTCTTTTCTTCCTCATTCATATGGTCGGTATCTATTGGGATTGTCTGTGTCTGGTTGTTTGTTTTACGTTCTTCGTTAATTTTCATTATTAGTTCTGCTTGTGAAAAGTCACTCTTATCGCATTCGTCTACTGTTAAAGGTGTATCTATGCAAAAATTTTGTTCTTTATTGGAGAAGTTGTTTACTTCCAAATAACTGAAATGACCTTCAGCCATGTAAAGGCCTCGCGAAATAAATAGGTTCTCTGTTAGGGTTGTAGGGTCGTACAAAAATATGCCTTTTTTGAGGTTAACCGGTACCTTAATTATTTTCTTTAAATTTTCTTCCACTGTATACAAGGTGGAAATCAATCTATCTTCCATAATTAAGTTGTTGGAAGTTGTAAAATCTTTTTAGGCATGTTCACTACTGCATTTATTCCTTCTAATCTATTACGATTAATCCGTCGAAGAAAGAATGGAATTTGAACTCTTTACTCTTTTGTTTTGTTATAAATTGGGAATTTGGTGATTATTAATTTGTAAAATTTATGTATATGTGTGTCTTATATTAGTTAACTTTTGTTTGTTTTTGTGTTTTGTTGTGTTGTGTGTTATTGTTTTTTTTTTTTTTTTACTAATAATACTAAAAAAACTATATGAATTCCTTTTCTTTATGTGTATGTGTGTGTGGTGGAACGAGTAAATCCTTGGTAATTTATCTGTAGAGATAAACGCAATTAGTAAATTGTTAAAATCAAAATTAAAACATATAAAATACAACATGAAAATAATTCAAAACTTGTTTTATTGATTTTTTTGTTTGCAACGTTTGTTTTTATTCTTTTTTTATACCTTTGCAAAAAAGGTATATATTAATTTTGGTCAGAAGTTTGCAACGCATAGAAGGAAGCATCTCCGACTATATAAAGTATATATATTCTTGATCAGCACGATGAGCTGAGTTCATTTAGCCCTGTCCGTCCGTCCGTATGTCCGTCTGTCCGTCTGTCTGTCTGTCTGTCTGTCTGTCTGTCTGTCTGTCTGTCTGTCCGTCTGTCCGTCTGTCTGGATCAACGCAATCTCCTCCGAGACCTTTAAAGCTACAGAGCTGAAATTTTGCACCTAGGCTTCTTTTTGCTGCAGGCATTGTATATCTCGGAATCATCCCGATCGGATGATGTATATATGTATGTGGATAATTGTGGACTGTATATTGATATATGTGTAGATGTAGATGTATATATGTATGTGGATTGTATTTTGATATATGTGTAGATGTAGATGTGTAGAAATATATAAATTGTATGTGGATATGTATGTAGATGTATATATGCATGGGAATATATGTGGATTTGATTGTAAATTATTATGCAAATTTTGTAGGAAACGATGCAATATTATGGCGTAGATGGCTAGGATAAGCGATCACACCAGGATAGGTGAGGGCACAGGACACAATTACATGGAATGTACATACAAATTAGAGTGAAAAGTCGCTATGGAAAAAAGCGGGAAACTTTTCACTGCAGGTAAGTATGTGTATGTGTGTGCTAATTAATATATTGGAATTAAAAAAAGAGGAAGAAGATCCGGCTCGAAGGACCACTATTTGTAGGGGGGCGAAGGGCTTCTGTAGGCAGACCACCTTTCAATAGATTCCAATAGATAATAATTACCACGACGCGTGAACTTCGTTTGATAATGAACACAAGCTTTATTATATGTTAATGATAAGAGACACTAAGTAGGTTGGCCACTTGGCGATACAAAGAAGATTTTAAAAGAGTTTTGAAGTGTGTACGGGTGTACGGGTACTCGACTTGAAATCAAAAAGCGAACTAACTGAAGATGGAGTTCTCCATCCCAAAACTCCATATCATCTCAGGTGTGACCGTCTGTGTCCAAATTCGCCGCCTTTCGCTCCTCACCCGCTAGTCACCCTTTCTGGCGTGAACAATATGAAAAGGAAAATTTAATAAATATGTACAAAATAGAATATATATATATATAAATGCATACATGCAATTCAAACCCGATTTTTTTTATTTTATAAAACATCTTATGAAATTATGTATTCTCCATTTTGCTCTAATACCTTTTGCCATCTTTCGGGCAATAGATTGATTCCATGCTTATAAAATTTTTGATCCTTGCTGGCAAAACACTGGTTTAAGTGGTTTTTGACGTCCTGATTCCAGGTAAAGATTGTACCATCCAAAAAATTATGCAGAGACCGGAACAAATAATAATCCGAAGGTGCCAAGTCTGGAAAATATGGTGGGAGTAATAGCACATCCCAGTCAATCTGCAATAGCTTTTAGCGAGTTATCAAACTGGTATGGGGTCTCGCATTATCCTGGTGAAACACTACACCTTCTCCACTGATTAATTCTGGTCTCTTTTCTTTGAGTGCATCACTTAATTTGTTTTGATTGATTGCAATAAACTTCAGTATTAATTGTTCTGTTGTACTGCAAAAGCTCAAAACAAACGATCCCCTTGAAATCCCACCAAACGGACAACATAACCTTTTTTTGGTGAATATCGGGCTTTGATGTGGTTTGAGCTGGTTCATCCTTTTTAGACCATGATCTCCTGCGCTTTACATTGTTGTAAACAACCCACTTTTCGTCGCCGGTAACAATGCGTTTTAAAAATGGATTGTTTCTTCAACGTCGAATAAGCGTGTCGCAGTCGTTAATGCGACGAAGCAAATTTCGTTCTGTAAGAACATGAAAAAACCCATATGTTAAAGCTTGGAAATTAATCCTAGAGGTTTCATGTGCTTGTGAACGGTCGCGTTTCACAGATTTTTGGCTGCGAAAAAATTCAATAAGATCAGCTGACCCAATATATATATATATAAAAACAGAGAAGAACACAAAAATAACAAAATTTTTTTTTGAGTGGCACAGAATCAATCACTGACCACTGTGCCACGAGCATATATACGTTTATACATTTATAAAAAAGAAAAATCAAGAAAAAAATATAACAAAAAAAAAAAAAAAACACAAATTTTTTTTTCTTTTTCGCCTATTATAAAGGATAGCACATTTTTCTCCTTTTTTAACAAAATATTTCCTTTTCCAAGACTGTTTTAAATATAAACAATGCAAAAACACAAATCAATTCACTAATCAAAACAATATTGCAGAACACGAAAATAAGAAGACTTCGAAAAATTAAAAAGGGAAAATCAAGGGCAAGAAAAAACTAACATCTCGAGGCACAAATTGTATAACATTTATATCTATATAATTATATACTCACACATACACACACACACAAATTTTATAAAAAAATTCGAAACGTCAGATAGAAAGAAATAGAAACGAAACTTAAGAAATTATCGAGAAATCAATTCTCCTATTTTAAATGTCAAAGAAGTTAGTAGCAAAAACTAGGTTTCGATTAGGACTCAGAAGTTCTAGCCTTACAGACATTACTGAAGAAATCTCTCCTCCTCAAGCAAACCGTATAATGGACTCAGGAAACGCTTCAGGTTCTCTAACGCCGACGATTAGCGGACCGCCCCCTAGCCCGACAACTAGTAACCTAAGCGTAGTAGGAGGGCTTAGTACAGCGGACATGTTGGCTTTCGTAAAAGAACTACCTACGTTCGAGGGAGTAGCAGGAACCCTAGATAATTTCATTACTAGTTGGAGGAAATAATCATGTTAGTTAGGGGCGCCGACCAAACCCCCTTCGGACTATTACTACTTATAATAAGGAACAAAATTACAGGAAAAGCAAATGGGGCGCTCAACTTAGCAGGGACAAAACTAAACTGGGATGAGATCAAAGCAAACCTAAACAGATTATATGCTAGTAAGAAAAGCGAGGTTATTCTACTTAATGAAATCCAGTCCCCATCCCAAAATCTACCTCTTGGGAAATTGTACTCTGGATTAGTAAAACTCCGTGGAGAATTACTATCCCTCCTGACCAATAACGGTCGGACACCCAGCGCAGTCGAGGCGAAGAAACAGCTATATAATGACATTTGTCTGAATGATAATGACATTTTCTTGATTAACCTTAGGGAGCCTCTTAGGACATTACTAAGATCAAAAGAACCTGTCTCGATAGAAGAGGCATATGAACGCTGCCGCAAAGAGCAGTCGTTCTACTACCAAAACCCTAATAATTCGCAATTCAGAGGGAATCAGCCACGGCCTAACATTCCGTAACGTAATTCCCCCTACAGAAATCAATACCCACAACCAAGAAATTACAATCAGCAGAATACCCAAACTTATACAAGAAATCAGAACCCTTTCAAATTTAATAACCCCAGGAATAATAATTCAAATGGTGCCTCTACTTCACACCAACTCTTCAATATTGATGAAACCCAAAATTTTCAACTAAACGCCTCAACCAACCAATCGGATACCTGAATAATATCCGTCATGGGTCAACCCTTCCATTTGTATTCTTAACATCCCGAGAAAATACAAAACTCAAATTTCTGTTAGACACAGGAGCAACCCACTCCCTTATTGGCCCTGACATTGTTCCTCTGAATCAAAGAGAAAATTTAGAAATACCTGTAACAATAGTTACAGTAGTTAACAACCCTTCAATACTACAAAAAGTCTCACTCAAATTCTTAAAGGAGTTTCAAGAACAATGCAAGTTTCTTCTGCAATGCAACAGAAATTAATGACAACTTTATAATTTTTGAGGGCCTCTATAGTTCAGTAAACGGCATCAGTTGCCTAGAAGTAATAAATAGCTCACAAGTCGATCAAGAAATATTCCTAGAACACCCTTTACAAGTGACCCCATACAGTCCCCAGGATTTTATCGAACTATACTCAATACAGGGGAACCTCACTATCGGGACTATAAAACCACCCAACATAATGACAGAACATTTAAATGTCGAAGAAAAGAAGGGACTTTTACATATCTGCAAACAGTTCGCAGACCTTTTTTATAACAAAGAGCACCCACTTACTTTCTCCAATGAAGTAAAACACAAAATAAATACTAACAATAGTGACCCCATACTTGTAAAGTCATATAGATACCCATTTATACACAAAAAGGAAGTAAGAGATCAGATAAACAAAATGCTCGAACAAAACATTATAAGACCAAGCCATTCCCCATGGAGTGCTCCGGTCTGGGTTGTACCAAAAAAATCTAATCCTTCAAAGGACAAAAAGTGGAGGTTAATCATAGACTATAGGAAGCTGAACGACAAAACAGTATCCGACCGCTACCCCATCCCGAGCATAAATGATGTACTTGACCAAATTGGCAAAACAAAGTATTTTTCCACATTAGACTTGGCCAGTGGATTTCACCAAATCCAAATGAACGAAGCGGATATCCAAAAAACCGCATTCTCCGTAGAGAACGGACACTATGAATTCATCCGAATGCCTTTCGGGCTTAAAAACGCCCCCGCCACAATCCAGAGGGTCATGGATAATATATTACGTGACCTTATTGGCAACGTCTGTCTGGTATATTTGGACGATATAATAATATTTTCACCGTCCTTACAGAAACACCTAATAGACATTAAAAGTATATTCAAAAGACTGCAAGAAGCTAACTTTAAAGTCCAATTGTCAAAATCAAACTTCTTAAGAAAAGAGATCGACTTCTTGGGACATCTGGTCACCCAAGAGGGCGTTAAACCAAATCCGAACAAGATACAAGCCATCAAAGACTTCCCTTGCCCTAAAAATAGGAGCGATATTAAATCCTTTCTTGGACTACTAGGGTACTACCGGAAATTTATAAGACACTTTGCACGAATCACTAAACCACTGACAAGACAACTTAAAGGAAAAAAACAAATAACAATTGACGAAGAATTCACAAAAACATTTCAATTCTGTAAAACCCTACTCTGCAATGACATGATCCTTATATTCCCTGATTTCACAAAAAACTTCTTTTTAACAACCGGCGCTAGCAACTTCGCCCTTGGGGCAGTCCTATCACAAGGAACCTTGGGCACAGATAAACCAGTATCTTTTGCCAGCAGAACTCTTTCGGATACCGAAATTAACTACGGAACTTCAGAGGAGGAAATGCTAGCCATTACATGGGCGGTAAAAACCTTTAGACCATACTTGTTTGGCGGGAAGTTTACGATAGTTACTGATCACAAACCACTAACATGGCTGATGAGTTTTAAAGAACCAAGTTCAAAAAAAGTCTTATTGAGACTCCAGCTGTTGGAGTATGATTACGATATTATCTATAAAAAAGGATCACAAAACGCAATCGCCGACGCTCTCAGCAGGGTCGATACGAGTCTAAATGCTAGCATTAACGTAAATGACACCCCGACCTTACAAACAATAAGTAACTACGCAACTATTCCTATCTCAGACAAACCGGTGAACGAATTTGCTTTACAAATAATCCTCCAAAAACAAATTAAGCCGTGTCATTACAGAACCAACCTTCGACCAACAAACTGTAACAGATATTCTAAAGAAAGTAATAAAACCGAATAAACTGTGTACAATCTTCACACCAAACGACATATTCCAAAAAATACAGGAAGCGTATTTCAGACACTTCACATACTTACCGACATACAAACTAATAAGATGCGTAACCTTAGTAACTGATATCTCCGACCCCAAAGAGCAAGAAAAAACTATAACCAAGTACCACATAGATAACAACCATCAAGACACAGATGAAACATTGCTACATTTAAAAAGACAGGTCTACTTTCCACAAATGAAAAGCAGGATAGTTCAAATAATTCAAAATTGCGAGTCATGCAAAACATTGAAATACGACAGGCATCCCCGAAAATCAATTTCGAGATTTCAGAAACACCAAGTCAACCTATGGATATAATCCATATAGACGTCTATACAATTAATGCCTAACACTAATTGATAAATTTTCAAAATTCATATCCGCATATGTCCTGTCAAACAGGAATTGCATTAATGTCTTAAAATCTCTAAAAAATTTATGAGCCTATACGGTATTCCTAAAAAAATTGTGTATGACCAGGGGGCAGAATTTTCAAGTCCTATGTTCAAGGAATTCAGTGAACAATACAACATAGTTACACATCTTTCCAGCAATCGACAAGTAACTCCCCTATAGAAAGAGTGCATTCAACATTAACGGAAGCATTTAGTATTATACTACACAAAAGAAAAGAAAAAAGTTTAACCCTTGATCATGAAGAGATCCTATCAGAAACATTAATTACTTACAATAATGCTATCCACTCAAGTACAAAATATACACCATTTGAGCTTTTTAGCGGCAGAACTATATATTCAACCAAACAATGACCCCCGATAACAAACATGACTTCCTAAACGAACTAAACACATTTCGTACAAACCTTTATACGGAGGTTAAAGAACAACTTCAGAAAAAGAAGGAAGATAGAATAGAGAAGTTAAATAGAGAACGCAATTCACCTCAGATGAAGTTATCTTTAGGAAAGAAAACAGGAGAAATAAATTAACCGACTCCCGCCCCCCCCCACCCAACCCAACCGATTTTCGAAACAACAAGTGTTGAGGGACAAAGGCACAACAATAGTCACAAAAAAAAACCAAAAAATACACAAAGCCAAGCTTAGATTAAAAACAAAGTAAAACCCACAACCCTTGTACCAACCTTTCCTAACCCTATCTCTCGGGTTACATTACAGAAGCCTACGGGTAACGGCACAAACTATATCCATCAATCCCCTAGATGGAACATCACCTATTGCTAGAATAAACCTAGGCAATGCAAGAATACTGAAATCTTTTAAAACAATAAACCATATAATAGATGTGAAAGAGTATAGGAATTGCACAAACAAAATAAAATTAACAATTAGGCAACTTAAGGCAAATGAAATGTTTAAACTATCCTTGGGGCTCCTAGATGAAAAATAAGAAGAACTGCAGAGGAAAATAATGACCCTCCTTCCATACGACAGAAATAAACGGGGACTTGTAAACGGGCAGTGTAATAAAAGTCATTACGGGAAACATGGACGACGAAGACTCAAAACAATTTCACGAACAGCTAAGACAGATTAAAAAGAAAACTGAGTCCTTTTCATCAGAAGTAAATGGCCAAATAAATTTTAATAATGAAGTACTGATCCGGTTCAAAAACATAACGGATCATATCAACAAAGAACAAGCATTGATCAATGATTTCTTGAGTAAGTCGCAAAACGGTATTGCGAAAAAGTTCGAAGAAGATAAAAAAATTGTTTACTTTACAATACATTAATAAAGTCAACTATAATATAGATGTGTTATCAGAGCACATAAAAAGTATAGCAGAAAGCTTAATTTTTGCAAAAATAGATATAATCCCAAAACTAATATTGAACACAAAAGAAATCGAGTGCATAAAAACAATTTTTCGCAAACAAGATATAAATTTAGACCTTGAAGAACATATATATAATATATATAATATATTAAGACTAAGAACACTCTGCCACGAGAATAAAATAATTTTTAACTTAAAAATTCCCATTTTCGAAGGAAATCAGTATAACCTTGAAAGAATAATTCCACTACCTATAAATAACACAGTTTATCATAGCACCTAATTTGATTGCACAAGATAACGAAACGATACTATATATAAAAAATAAATGTATTAAGATAGATGATAAGTCCTACTGCGAACAACTCTCCAACAACGAATTTCCAAACAACAACGATTGCCTTAAAAATATTATCAAGGGCAACACACCCTTGCTTAGCTCTGTATCTGGTGACTTTGTTTAACTTGGTGTCTCTGCAGTCTTCTGGATTACTTTGTTGTCTATTCCTGGTACTTGGTGATTATTGTCTTGGCCGTTGGGGACACTTTGCTTCCACTCGATATATTTTGTTCACGCACTGCACTTTTACTGCTTCTGACTCATCTCTTTCTCGGTCCTAGCTCAACTGATCTGTCGACTTAATTTTAGACAGCCCTTGGCCTTTGATTTTGTCGCCGACGCCGGCAGCGACCAATCAAAAGTTGCCACCGCATTTTGGCGATGACGCGATCGATGCATTTACCGTAACGCATGCGTAGCTTAGGCGGCTAGAAGTTTCTAGAACAAAAGAAACTGCGCAATAACTCTGTCGTCTTCATTCGCAAGTCCCGTTGCAATTCCTATTGCTACATACATATATATGGCGTGACATGCGTATATATGTATGCATAGAAACATACATATATGTATGGCGTGACATGCGTACATATGTATATAAGAGGCAATAGAAACTGCGCAGTAGCAACTGGCGACTTTTGGGCAAGTCCCGTTGCATTGCTTGTTTCATTTCTTTGGTGGCCCGATGTATGTGTATGTATGTGTGTGTGTACTGGCGGTGGTCTGATTTAGAGATGCTCTGCTGGGGAACTAGTTCGACAAATAACAAGTACTAACAACAAGTCAGAGTCTAAACTTATAATTAATTCATAGGACTTCATTAACTTAATACTAATTAAACTAAAAATAATAATAAGGAAATGAATATATATATATCCCCTTCATTGGGGCGAAGTTTTGAAAACGTGCTTCGTCACAAGTGGTTGCCAAGTGGTTGCGGACTCGTTCAGTTTGGGTGAAGCAGGAGCATCTGCGGCTATCGGAAAGACGGGTGAAGGGGGTGGCGAAATGTCTTCAAAGTCGGGATAAGGAGCTGGCGGACTGGAAGGCTCGGAAATGGTGTCGGAAGTTTCTTGGTCGCTCATTGGATCGTAGGTGTCAGGGTGACCTTCCATACTAATGTGGATCTCGGGCATCGGTAGGGACTAGATTTCTCCCGTTTCGGGATCGACGATGGCGTCATGGGGCGGACCTCCGTTTGGAGAACCGTAGGGCGACGGAGAGCGATAGCAGCGCGATAACCGACTTGGGTTTGGAGATGGCGATTGCGTTGGATAGTCCACCAGGGATCTTGGTGGGTATGGCGGTGTTGCTCTGTGATCTTCTTGGTTGGCTCGGACTTGAGGCGAAGGACTCCACCCTCTATAGTTGAAAAATATACCTGGGTCGAAGCAGGCAAGGTCTGATAATTCCAGGTGGTGGCCAAGTATTTGTACCGATTGTATTCTCGGTCTCTCGGGGGGCGTCTATCAGCTGGAAGCAGTTGATTATCTCGGTGTCTGTGGACTCATCTTGGGCTACTGGTGTTGGATGATCGTAAAACGACGGCTGTGTAGGTTGGTTCAAACGTGGGGTGGGCTCGCGTTGCGACTCGGGACTAGCGAACTCCGCCTCCCAGGTTGACACCGACTGTTCAATTATAGCAACGATCTCGTCGACGCTGTAGACTGGCATTGCCATGCTGCTGTAAAAAGTATACATTAAATACTCTGACTAGTGATACCCTATCGGTGATACCCTATTACCCTATCAGTGTGGTTTACAAAGGGAGATATCTTAAAACTAGCATTACATACTAACTTAAATTAACCATGAACGTTGTTCACGATTACTCTTGCCTGTTGGCGCGAAGCGCCCTCGGGTTACGTTGCAGAGATTAACCTGCTACAAACGGGCAACTTCACCAATATCTTCGAGCCCGAAAAGGGAATAATCTTTGCCTTCTGTTTGTAGGGGGGCGAAGGGCTTCTGTAGGCTGACCACCTTTCAATATATTCCAGTAATAATTACCACGACACGTTAACTTCGTTTTATTAACACAAGATTTATTTATATATTATTGATGAGATACACTAAGTAGGTTGGCCACTTGGCGAAACAAAGAAAGTTTAAAAGAGTTTTGAAGTGTTTGAAAAGTGTACGGGTGTACGGGTATACGAATTGACGGGATGAAAATCAAAAGCGAACTAACTCCTCCTATGGAGCTTTTTCCCCTTGTCGTCTGATCCTCAGTGTGGCCGTCCTCCTTTGAATTCGCCCCTCTGTTTCAACCACGCTCCTCTTCCGCTGTTCACCCTTTTCTGGCGTGAACACCTTCAATACACGAAATCTCCTGTTAGAATCCACATGCGGAAACCCAACTGTTATTTCTGGATCCCAGATGATTAAATATTCAAATTGTTCGATATATATGAACAATATCCAGTATGATAATACGGACTATAACAACTCCGAACACCTGGACATCCTATTTCCTCCAATCCAGAGAGTGATCGAAAACAAAACAATTGAAGTACTGAGCCTGGAGAAAATCCACCTAGACACGATCCATACTGCAAATAAAATCTTAGAGAACAAAGAAGAAGTAAAGCACCATATGATTACCATATATACAATTTTCGGATGCCTACTTATGGTCACCCTCATTTGCTGGAAACTGTAGAAGAAAAGAATCACCCCGTCGTTCACTAGATGGAATGTCCAGCTATTGAGCATCGAACGAATTCACTCGAATTTGCAGTATCAGCACCTTTTAATTTTTAATACACAAGCCCCTGCGTGGGCGACAATTTAATTATAGACGTAAGCATTTCTTGTAAACAGTAGAAACTCCAACTAAAGATGTTGAAAATAAAGAACTTCACTTCAATTCTGAATACTAACCAAACTGGTCGTCAATTCATTAAACTGGGAAATTGGTCAACTCAAACTGGCAAGGGTCAAATTCTCCAAATGACTTTGGAATCAAAACCATCTCTCACGCTCCGAGAGGTAACTCGCGCATTGATGAATTTGAATTGCCTTTTTGGGCCAACACTTATTTAAATTATTAGCCGCTTTTACGACTTGAATTCTATATATATTATATATTCCTCACAGAACTGTAAGGAAGTTTTTCCAGGCCGGGGTACAACTCTCAGTCTCCCCAGGGCCTTTCCTACACAGAAAATTTATGTAAGAAACCCGGACTTGATGACTGAGGAAAGGGAGCACATCCATATCCAGAGTTGGTTTGCTCTAATCGGTGATTGCTTTAACTATACCTAACAGAGGAGGGAAAAGGGAAAGGAGTAGGGTGATCGACTTCTACTAAATGATTAACAAACACAAGGGAAGGGTATTAAGCCGACTAGGGTGTCACCCGGACATCGACTTGAGAAACAAACACATTGGGATTAGCCCAGTCAATTCAACCAGGTCAAGTAGGGTGTCACCCGGACCTTGGCCTGTTTGAATTATCCAGTTGCGACTCGTTGGATAATTCCTATTATTTAAGTCAACTAGGCTGTTACCCGGACATTGGCTTAAATAAAATAGGAATTATCCCGAATCGCTACAAGTACAACAGGACTACTAAGGGCCCAAGAATCTTCATCAGATCAACTAGGGTGTCACCCGGACATTGGTCTGATAAAAGTTCTTAGTCGGGTAGCACTAGACAAATAATATTATCCTAGTCAATTAGGGTGTCACCCGGACATTGACTAGGATTAATATGATTTACATGGCTCCCTACATAAAATACAAATACTACGAAACATACACTACTTGCAAGTACAGTACGTAAACATTTAGATAATAGAGGGAACTAAAGTGACAGGATGCAACGCTGAGGGTAAAATGATTAAGACTGGTTTTTGAGATTCGGGGTCAAACATTATAAAGTTTATTGATGTCCCTCGGACCTAAACACTACTTATATCTAACCTGCTATTGTTTTACCACACTCTGACCTAATAAGCTGATTATGGGGGTAGACCTGTTGGCCACTGGTTAGACTCACCCGCTGTACACACCCTTGCTTAGCTCTGTATCTGGTGACTTTGTTTAACTTGGTGTCTCTGCAGTCTTCTGGATTACTTTGTTGTCTATTCCTGGTACTTGGTTATTATTGTCTTGGCCGTTGGGGACACTTTGCTTCCACTCGATATATTTTGTTCACGCACTGCACTTTTACTGCTTCTGACTTATCTCTTTCTCGGTCCTAGCTCAACTGATCTGTCGACTTAATTTTAGACAGCCCTTGGCCTTTGATTTTGTCGCCGACGCCGGCAGCGACCAATCAAAAGTTGCCACCGCATTTTGGCGATGACGCGATCGATGCATTTACCGTAACGCATGCGTAGCTTAGGCGGCTAGAAGTTTCTAGAACAAAAGAAACTGCGCAATAACTCTGTCGTCTTCATTCGCAAGTCCCGTTGCAATTCCTATTGCTACATACATATATATGGCGTGACATGCGTATATATGTATGCATAGAAACATACATATATGTATGGCGTGACATGCGTACATATGTATATAAGAGGCAATAGAAACTGCGCAGTAGCAACTGGCGACTTTTGGGCAAGTCCCGTTGCATTGCTTGTTTCATTTCTTTGGTGGCCCGATGTATGTGTATGTATGTGTGTGTGTACTGGCGGTGGTCTGATTTAGAGATGCTCTGCTGGGGAACTAGTTCGACAAATAACAAGTACTAACAACAAGTCAGAGTCTAAACTTATAATTAATTCATAGGACTTCATTAACTTAATACTAATTAAACTAAAAATAATAATAAGGAAATGAATATATATATATCCCCTTCATTGGGGCGAAGTTTTGAAAACGTGCTTCGTCACAAGTGGTTGCCAAGTGGTTGCGGACTCGTTCAGTTTGGGTGAAGCAGGAGCATCTGCGGCTATCGGAAAGACGGGTGAAGGGGGTGGCGAAATGTCTTCAAAGTCGGGATAAGGAGCTGGCGGACTGGAAGGCTCGGAAATGGTGTCGGAAGTTTCTTGGTCGCTCATTGGATCGTAGGTGTCAAGGTGACCTTCCATACTAATGTGGATCTCGGGCATCGGTAGGGACTAGATTTCTCCCGTTTCGGGATCGACGATGGCGTCATGGGGCGGACCTCCGTTTGGAGAACCGTAGGGCGACGGAGAGCGATAGCAGCGCGATAACCGACTTGGGTTTGGAGATGGCGATTGCGTTGGATAGTCCACCGGGGATCTTGGTGGGTATGGCGGTGTTGCTCTGTGATCTTCTTGGTTGGCTCGGACTTGAGGCGAAGGACTCCACCCTCTATAGTTGAAAAATATACCTGGGTCGAAGCAGGCAAGGTCTGATAATTCCAGGTGGTGGCCAAGTATTTGTACCGATTGTATTCTCGGTCTCTCGGGGGCGTCTATCAGCTGGAAGCAGTTGATTATCTCGGTGTCTGTGGACTCATCTTGGGCTACTGGTGTTGGATGATCGTAAAACGACGGCTGTGTAGGTTGGTTCAAACGTGGGGTGGGCTCGCGTTGCGACTCGGGACTAGCGAACTCCGCCTCCCAGGTTGACACCGACTGTTCAATTATAGCAACGATCTCGTCGACGCTGTAGACTGGCATTGCCATGCTGCTGTAAAAAGTATACATTAAATACTCTGACTAGTGATACCCTATCGGTGATACCCTATTACCCTATCAGTGTGGTTTACAAAGGGAGATATCTTAAAACTAGCATTACATACTAACTTAAATTAACCATGAACGTTGTTCACGATTACTCTTGCCTGTTGGCGCGAAGCGCCCTCGGGTTACGTTGCAGAGATTAACCTGCTACAAACGGGCAACTTCACCAATATCTTCGAGCCCGAAAAGGGAATAATCTTTGCCTTCTGTTTGTAGGGGGCCAAGGGCTTCTGTAGGCTGACCACCTTTCAATATATTCCAGTAATAATTACCACGACGCGTTAACTTCGTTTTATTAACACAAGATTTATTTATATATTATTGATGAGATACACTAAGTAGGTTGGCCACTTGGCGAAACAAAGAAAGTTTAAAAGAGTTTTGAAGTGTTTGAAAAGTGTACGGGTGTACGGGTATACGAATTGACGGGATGAAAATCAAAAGCGAACTAACTCCTCCTATGGAGCTTTTTCCCCTTGTCGTCTGATCCTCAGTGTGGCCGTCCTCCTTTGAATTCGCCCCTCTGTTTCAACCACGCTCCTCTTCCCCTGTTCACCCTTTTCTGGCGTGAACACCTTCAATACACGAAATCTCCTGTTAGAATCCACACGCGGAAACCCAACTGTTATTTCTGGATCCCAGATGATTAAATATTCAAATTGTTCGATATATATGAACAATATCCAGTATGATAATACGGACTATAACACCGAACACCTGGACATCCTATTTCCTCCAATCCAGAGAGTGATCGAAAACAAAACAATTGAAGTACTGAGCCTGGAGAAAATCCACCTAGACACGATCCATACTGCAAATAAAATCTTAGAGAACAAAGAAGAAGTAAAGCACCATATGATTACCATATATACAATTTTCGGATGCCTACTTATGGTCACCCTCATTTGCTGGAAACTGTAGAAGAAAAGAATCACCCCGTCGTTCACTAGATGGAATGTCCAGCTATTGAGCATCGAACGAATTCACTCGAATTTGCAGTATCAGCACCTTTTAATTTTTAATACACAAGCCCCTGCGTGGGCGACAATTTAATTATAGACGTAAGCATTTCTTGTAAACAGTAGAAACTCCAACTAAAGATGTTGAAAATAAAGAACTTCACTTCAATTCTGAATACTAACCAAACTGGTCGTCAATTCATTAAACTGGGAAATTGGTCAACTCAAACTGGCAAGGGTCAAATTCTCCAAATGACTTTGGAATCAAAACCATCTCTCACGCTCCGAGAGGTAACTCGCGCATTGATGAATTTGAATTGCCTTTTTGGGCCAACACTTATTTAAATTATTAGCCGCTTTTACGACTTGAATTCTATATATATTATATATTCCTCACAGAACTGTAAGGAAGTTTTTCCAGGCCGGGGTACAACTCTCAGTCTCCCCAGGGCCTTTCCTACACAGAAAATTTATGTAAGAAACCCGGACTTGATGACTGAGGAAAGGGAGCACATCCATATCCAGAGTTGGTTTGCTCTAATCGGTGATTGCTTTAACTATACCTAACAGAGGAGGGAAAAGGGAAAGGAGTAGGGTGATCGACTTCTACTAAATGATTAACAAACACAAGGGAAGGGTATTAAGCCGACTAGGGTGTCACCCGGACATCGACTTGAGAAACAAACACATTGGGATTAGCCCAGTCAATTCAACCAGGCCAAGTAGGGTGTCACCCGGACCTTGGCCTGTTTGAATTATCCAGTTGCGACTCGTTGGATAATTCCTATTATTTAAGTCAACTAGGCTGTTACCCGGACATTGGCTTAAATAAAATAGGAATTATCCCGAATCGCTACAAGTACAACAGGACTACTAAGGGCCCAAGAATCTTCATCAGATCAACTAGGGTGTCACCCGGACATTGGTCTGATAAAAGTTCTTAGTCGGGTAGCACTAGACAAATAATATTATCCTAGTCAATTAGGGTGTCACCCGGACATTGACTAGGATTAATATGATTTACATGGCTCCCTACATAAAATACAAATACTACGAAACATACACTACTTGCAAGTACAGTACGTAAACATTTAGATAATAGAGGGAACTAAAGTGACAGGATGCAACGCTGAGGGTAAAATGATTAAGACTGGTTTTTGAGATTCGGGGTCAAACATTATAAAGTTTATTGATGTCCCTCGGACCTAAACACTACTTATATCTAACCTGCTTTTGTTTTACCACACTCTGACCTAATAAGCTGATTATGGGGGTAGACCTGTGGGCCACTGGTTAGACTCACCCGCTGTACACACCCTTGCTTAGCTCTGTATCTGGTGACTTTGTTTAACTTGGTGTCTCTGCAGTCTTCTGGATTACTTTGTTGTCTATTCCTGGTACTTGGTGATTATTGTCTTGGCCGTTGGGGACACTTTGCTTCCACTCGATATATTTTGTTCACGCACTGCACTTTTACTGCTTCTGACTTATCTCTTTCTCGGTCCTAGCTCAACTGATCTGTCGATTTAATTTTAGACAGCCCTTGGCCTTTGATTTTGTCGCCGACGCCGGCAGCGACCAATCAAAAGTTGCCACCGCATTTTGGCGATGACGCGATCGATGCATTTACCGTAACGCATGCGTAGCTTAGGCGGCTAGAAGTTTCTAGAACAAAAGAAACTGCGCAATAACTCTGTCGTCTTCATTCGCAAGTCCCGTTGCAATTCCTATTGCTACATACATATATATGGCGTGACATGCGTATATATGTATGCATAGAAATATACATATATGTATGGCGTGACATGCGTACATATGTATATAAGAGGCAATAGAAACTGCGCAGTAGCAACTGGCGACTTTTGGGCAAGTCCCGTTGCATTGCTTGTTTCATTTCTTTGGTGGCCCGATGTATGTGTATGTATGTGTGTGTGTACTGGCGGTGGTCTGATTTAGAGATGCTCTGCTGGGGAACTAATTCGACAAATAACAAGTACTAACAACAAGTCAGAGTCTAAACTTATAATTAATTCATAGGACTTCATTAACTTAATACTAATTAAACTAAAAATAATAATAAGGAAATGAATATATATATATCCCCTTCATTGGGGCGAAGCTTTGAAAAAGTGCTTCGTCACAAGTGGTTGCCAAGTGGTTGCGGACTCGTTCAGTTTGGGTGAAGCAGGAGCATCTGCGGCTATCGGAAAGACGGGTGAAGGGGGTGGCGAAATGTCTTCAAAGTCGGGATAAGGAGCTGGCGGACTGGAAGGCTCGGAAATGGTGTCGGAAGTTTCTTGGTCGCTCATTGGATCGTAGGTGTCAGGGTGACCTTCCATACTAATGTGGATCTCGGGCATCGGTAGGGACTAGATTTCTCCCGTTTCGGGATCGACGATGGCGTCATGGGGCGGACCTCCGTTTGGAGAACCGTAGGGCGACGGAGAGCGATAGCAGCGCGATAACCGACTTGGGTTTGGAGATGGCGATTTCGTTGGATAGTCCACCGGGGATCTTGGTGGGTATGGCGGTGTTGCTTTGTGATCTTCTTCGTTGGCTCGGACTTGAGGCGAAGGACTCCACCCTCTATAGTTGAAAAATTTACCTGGGTCGAAGCAGGCAAGGTCTGATAATTCCAGGTGGTGGCCAAGTATTTGTACCGATTGTATTCTCGGTCTCTCGGGGGCGTCTATCAGCTGGAAGCAGTTGATTATCTCGGTGTCTGTGGACTCATCTTGGGCTACTGGTGTTGGATGATCGTAAAACGACGGCTGTGTAGGTTGGTTCAAACGTGGGGTGGGCTCGCGTTGCGACTCGGGACTAGCGAACTCCGCCTCCCAGGTTGACACCGACTGTTCAATTATAGCAACGATCTCGTCGACGCTGTAGACTGGCATTGCCATGCTGCTGTAAAAAGTATACATTAAATACTCTGACTAGTGATACCCTATCGGTGATACCCTATTACCCTATCAGTGTGGTTTACAAAGGGAGATATCTTAAAACTAGCATTACATACTAACTTAAATTAACCATGAACGTTGTTCACGATTACTCTTGCCTGTTGGCGCGAAGCGCCCTCGGGTTACGTTGCAGAGATTCCTCCTTAGGGGGACAGGGACGTTGGGAGAGCACGCTCTCCATCAAGTGGCCCCTGTGAGTTGACTCATCTCTGGTATATTGGCTTCTTCTGATTCATGCTCTTTCAAGCTCTTTCGGTGGGGTTCTGACGTGGTGTATACGGTCCGGTGAACTGAAGTTCCACTCCAGCTCGTTGACAAAGTTCTTTGAATGGAACTGCGTTCCATTGTCTCAGACGCAGGGGTGGGAGTAGTTGATCCCAATTGCTCTGGTCTTCTCCTTGGTATTCAGCTATCATCGTCTTGATAGTTCGATTAGCTCTTTCCGTGGGGTTCTGCCGTGGGGTATACGGCGCGGGGTACTGAAGTTCTACTCCAGCTCTGTTACAAAGTTCTTTGAATGATTTACTGGTGAATTGCGTTCCATTGTCGCAGACGAGGGTACGTGGAGTTCCGAATCGTGCTATGATTCTTTCTCGGAAAGCCTTTTCCACTGCAGTAGTGGTAGCTTTACGCAAAGGTATGAGCTCCACCCATCTACTGTAGGCATCTAGAAAGACTAACAAGACTGTGTTACCTTGTTTCGACCGGGGTAGAGGGCCGACAAAATCCGTGCATACTATGCTAAATGGTTCCTTGACTTGGCGGGTGAACATCTTTCCTGCTGGTTTTGTTTGATCTACTTTGTATCGTTGGCATTGTATGCAGCTGCGAACATGACGTGTGACGTCACGGAAGAATCCAGGCCAATAGTATTTCTGGGCTATTCTGATTATTGTTTTCCTGATTCCTAAATGCCCTGCTGTGGGTTCATTGTGGCATTCCTGTAGTACTCGTTCTCGGTTTTCCTTTGGTACACATAGCTTCCATGGAATGGGGTCATCTTCTTCTGGGTGGTGATCTCTCCTACGGTAGAGTTGATCACCTTCGTATCGGTAGTCGGGAAACTGGTCAGGTTGTTCATCGATTTGGCGTTTGATTTTACGCCACCATGTACACTTTGGCAGGGTATCCTGTATGCTGTTTAACACCTCTAAGGGCTGTCGAGAGAGGGCGTCTGCTACTATGTTTAGCTTCCCTCGGCGGTACTGGATTTTGAACTCGTATTGTTGTAGTTCGAGGGCCCAACGAGCGATGCGACCTGTTGGATTATCTATGGAGTTGAGCCATTTAAGGGCCTGATGATCCGTGATAACTTCGAATCGGTAGCCCTCTAAATAGCAGCGCATCTCGCGTATTGCTGAGTAGATTTCCTCGGGAGCAAGTAGTCGTCGGCTGGCATACGCTATTACTCGTTCTGTACCTTCGTGGTATTGGGTCAAGACTGCACCCAATCCATAATCACTGGCATCGGTCTGTAAATAGGACTTGGAATTAAAATCTGGACAAGCTAATATGGGAGCAGAAGTTAGTCGAGATTTCAGCTCTTCCCAATTCCACTTGGTATTCTTTTTCAGCAATTTAGTGATAGGCTGAACGACGTTGGAGAATTCTGGAACGAAGCGGCGATACCAGGAGGCGATGCCTAGGCATCGGCGAAGCTGGCGTACATTAGTAGGGGGTGATAGCTCGCGCACTGCGGCTACCTTTTCAGGATCCGTGTGAATCACTTGTTCACTGATAACATGTCCGAGGAATTGTATCCTGCGCTTGAAGAACCTGCATTTTGCTTGGTTTATACGCAAGTTAACTTCTCGTAACCTGCGAAAAAATTCTCCTAGATGCGTCATGTGTTCCTCCAGTGTGCTGCCCACAACGATGATGTCGTCTAGGTAGGCGAAAGCAAAAGGATCCATTTCGGGGCCTATTACGCTATCCAAAGCGCGTTGAAATGTGGCGGCTGCTGAATGTAGTCCAAATGGCATAACTTTCCATTGAAACAGCCCACGACCGGGGACTGTGAAAGCGGTGCATTCGCGACTGGATCTGGCCAATGGGATTTGCCAGTATCCGCTCTTGAGGTCCAATGTGGAGATGAACTTCGCGTGCCGAAGTTTCTCTGATATGTGATTAATCCTGGGTAGAGGGTAGGCATCTCGTATAGATTGGGCATTGAGTTGCCTGAAATCTATACACATGCGCATGTCACCAGTTTTCTTACCCACTAATACCATGGAGGCGCTGTGTGGACCTTTCGATGGTTCTAAGTGGCGTTCCAGCAGTAATTGGTCTACGGTATCATTGATGATCTTCTGTTGTGCTGGATTACGGGGGTAATATCTCTGCTTAATGGGACGGTCGTGCTTCATTGTAATAACATGCTCTGCTATGTGGGTGACACCTTTTAAAGTGTCGAATTTAGGCAGCTCTTGTGCCAAAAATTCTTCTATAAGTTGAGTTGAGCTAGGGTCGTCTTCGATCGGGGATGGGGATTCATGCATTGCTGGTTCACTTCGTTTAGTATCTTCGGGGGTCACTGGCAGTGTTGTGGTTGTTAAATTAAGTTTCGTTGACTTACGTGAGCGGCTTCCTTCTACTTGCTTACGGAAGGGGTTGTTCCTTATCGCATGGTCAGATGGGGGAGGTAGAGCTGCACGTCTGGTCCAACTCTCAGTTGGGCTTTTGTTCTTTTGGTAGACCGTTGGGTCATCTGTGGTTAACTTGGGCTGTGGGTCACGTCTGGTAATTATCGTCGACTTGATCGGTGGCCTGATACTAGACGCTGTGATAGTATCAACTCGGGTGAATGCTCCATTGGACTGTGTTGCAGTAGGTTCCAATCTGATGAAATTTTCTCCGCATTGAATCGTGGTACCAATACCACGGAGGAAATCTGAACCCAGAATGATCTGGTCCATAAGGCCTTGTAGAATTACCAATGGTAACTTGGTGTGTGATATTCCTTACCACACGTCGGCTTCGATGGCTTGGGTGATCTCCTTGCGAGATCCGTCGGCTAAGTTGATAGCGGCGCGCATTTGTTTCCAGTCTTCGGTGGCTGATACTTGTTGTGCCAAAGAATGGCTGATGAAGCTTCTTGTAGCTCCGGTGTCCAACGTTGCGTTTATCTCTTCATTTATTTGTATTTATGCTAGCAGACGTCCTTCAGCAAATTGAAGTCGGCTTATACTTGGGGATGATTTGGCGCTTCCTTTGTTTGATCTCCGTTCAAAAAAATGCGCTCGGCGTTTCCCGAACGTTTGCTGCATTCGATGGTTCGAATTCCTCTTCTTCCGCATTGCCATCAGAAAAGTCTGCGTCGGTTGGTACATTGGTTGGCAAAATGTCCATGTTCAATGCAATTCCTGCAGGCGCGTTGCGTATTCACGCGTGTGTCCGCCAGTTGGTAGACGTTGGATCTGTTGGCTTGGCGTCCAGCCCCAGGCTGATAGGTGGACTTGTTGTTAATCCTGTTCTTGCGTGGCTCAGCTCGGGGTACATCTAAGAATTGTTGAACCTGGTTGTCGTAGGCAGAGGACATATTGACCTGGGAATTAAAAGAAGTTGTAAAACTTGTGGAACTTTGGCTTCGTATGAACTCATAGTTGACAATTAACCGTGTTAGCTCGGTTAAATCGTGAAAATCTCTGCGACGAGTGTACAGCTGGTACTCGGGATGTAGGTTGTCATAGACGCGTTCCAATTCTTGTGGTCCGGTATAATTGGCTCTTCGCATCATGAGACGAAGATCGACCAAATATTGTTTAAAAGGTTCATCTGTGCGTTGTTTTCTGGTTCGTATGGCATCTTCCAGTTTTTCGAAGTATCGGGGTGGCAAGAAAAATTCTAGAAATCCTTGCTGAAGCTCAGCCAGGATGATTCTAGTAATCCGCTTGTTTGCCACCATCCTTCGGCTCGGGCGGATAAAATAATTGACATCATTCTTGGTAATGACTCAGTATGGATACGATACGTGGCTGCGCGTGTTTCCAATTTTCCCAAAAAATAAAGTGGGTCGGTTGTCCCATCGAAGCTAATGCCCCATTTGGACACTATCTGCTATGAACGATTGGCTGAGGTTTTCCGCGGATCGTAGTGTAGTTGACATGCCTGCTGTGGTTGCTTGTGGTGGACCTGCGGGTACCGGTGAAGCTCTTCTATCAATGTCCTGATTCCTGGGTATCTCGATCTCGATTGCATGCTCTGTGCACCTTGCGGGAGATACAGAACGTGATCGTGGTTTAATATCCAGGCTCTTGTCGATGGTTGCCGTCTGTCCATAGTGGACTTCTAATTCTGCTAAGCGTGCAAGCACGTCTGGTTTATGGTCTTCTCTGGAGGCAAAACTAGAAAATCGGCTGCGCATTTCTTCCACGGTACCGCCTTGTGTTAATTCAAATTCCGTAAAGAAATTTTCTAGTTCAGCTTTTCGGCGATATGTGATCCATTTGACACCCATGTTGCTAGAGTATCCAAATAGAACGTTGCTGAAATTGAACAATTAATTAAACAGGCTGTGTTTAGTTTTAATAAATGATAAATATTGCCTCGGGATAATTATCCTGGGTATCCTTGATAACTTGTTGACTATGCGTAGGTTTCTTGACTCGGGGTGTCCTTGAGGACTGATGACTAAGTATTCTCGGTTGGTTTGTTATATCGTTGATTGATCCTGGTTGACTTTGTGTATTGTTGATTAATCCTGGTTGACTTTGCGTATCGGTGGTTAATCCTGGTTGACTATGAGTACCGTTGGTTAATCTTGGTTGACTTTGAATATCGTTGGTTGATCCTTGATTGACTTTGGATATCCTTGTTGATTCTGGTTGGCGATGAATATCCTTGGTTGCTTTTTGACTTTGATCCTTGTTGTTCACTGTTGATTTTATTTAAGGACTCTTGACTATCCTCTTGTGTATCCTTGGACTGCCTGCGTTAAAGTCTGCTTGATGAATCCTTGACGGGAGTAGGATCGACTGTTCTGGTTGACGTCTTCCTGGTGACTCTCGTACTTCCATCTGCTCCAAATAGAAGTTGCTCTGCTTGTCTCAGAAGCTCCAATTATTCTTATAGTTATTAATTGCAGTTTCTTTTATTTTAATGTTCACCGTTACTGCTATGCTTTGTACATTGGTAATGTGTGTAGCAGGAGACCCCCCCCCTCCTGTTCCTCATCAAAACAATTCAGTGTGGGAGAAGGAGACAAAAAATGCTAGAGTGTTTTGGTTTGTCTATGATACTTTACTGTGACTGTACCACCGCATGAATGCGAAACGGGACTTCGCTGCCTCGTTTTTCTGTTTCTCTTTGACTTGCCTGCAATTTTTAAATTCTAAATGTGCTTGTGGAACAAATTTTCTGTCGATGATTCTGCTGTCTATTTGATCACGACTCGGCTGAGTCTATTAGCTATGTCAATGATTTTGTATTAAGTTGTGTCGTTGACTCACTTACAACTAAATTCCTGTGGTTGATTATACTGAGTACTCTACCATGACTCTGCTGAGTATGTTAGCTATGAAGATGGTTTTGTAACTAGTTCTATCGCTGGTTTGCTTAAAACTAATTTTCTGTCGTTGATTCTACTGATTACTCTATCTTCACTCTGCTGGGTGAATTAGCTATGTCGGTGATCCTATAGACAGATCTATCGTTGACTTATTAAATTAAATTCCTACTGGCGGGACTTTCATGCGGGGTATGTGAACAATGTAATTGACTTATGGTGCACTTGGGATACTCTGTGATTTGCCAGCATGCCTATATTAAAACACAATACAAAGAAAAAAAAATTAATTTATTTCAAAAAAAAAAAAATTATTTTATATTGCTGAAAGGGAATTTTGTTAGGCATATAGGTTAGCACGATTTGGGTTATGGTGGGTATTTATTCCACACAGATGAAATCCTTTATAAAAGAAATTATTTATATATAAAAATGTATAAAAATAATAATGTCAATCAAGTCACGGATCCCTGCTCGGGCGCCATCTGTAAGGAGGTTTTTATAGGCCGGGGTACAACTCTCAGTCTCCCCAGGGCCTTTCCTACACAGAAAATTAATGTAAGAAACCCGGACTTGATGACTGAGAAAAGGGAGCATATCCATATTCATAGTTGGCTTGCTCTAGTCGGTGATCGCTTTAATTATGCCAAACAGAGGAGGGAAAGGAGTAGGGTGATCGACTTCTACTAAATTATTAACGAACACAAAGGAAGGGTATCAAGCCGACTAGGGTGTCACCCGGACATCGACTTGAGAAACAAACACATTGGGATTAGCCCAGTCAATTCAACCAGGTCAAGTAGGGTGTCACCCGGACCTTGGCCTGTTTGAATTATCCAGTTGCGACTCGTTGGATAATTCCTATTATTTAAGTCAACTAGGCTGTTACCCGGACATTGGCTTAAATAAAATAGGAATTATCCCGAATCGCTACAAGTACAACAGGACTACTAAGGGCCCAAGAATCTTCATCAGATCAACTAGGGTGTCACCCGGACATTGGTCTGATAAAAGTTCTTAGTCGGGTAGCACTAGACAAATAATATTATCCTAGTCAATTAGGGTGTCACCCGGACATTGACTAGGATTAATATTATTTACATGGCTCCCTACATAAAATACAAATACTACGAAACATTCACTACATGCACGTACAGTACGTAAACATTAATATAATAGAGGAAACTAAAGTGACAGGATGTAACGCTGAGGATAAAATGATTAAGACTGGTTTTTGTGATTCGGGGTCAAACATTACCTAAACACTAGTTAAATCTAACCTGCTATTGTTATTACCACACTCTGACCTGATAAACTTGTTATGGGGGTAGCCCTGTTGGCCACTGGTTAGACTCACCCGCTTTACACACACCCTTGCTTAACTCTGTATCTGGGGAAGTTGTTTAACTTTGTATCTCGGTAGTCTTCTAAACTTCTTCGTAACTCTTTGTTGTCTATTCCTTGTATTTGGTGATTGTTGTCCTGGCCGTTGGGGACACTTTGCTTTTACTCGATATATTTTTATTCACGCACTGTACTTTTGCTTCCGACATATCTTAATCTCGGTCCTAGCTCAACTAATCTGTCGATTTAATTTTAGACAGCCCTTGGCCTTTGATTTTGTCGCCGACGCCGGCAGCGACCAATCAAAAGTTGCCACCGCATTTTGGCGATGACGCGATCGATGCATTTACCGTAACGCATGCGTAGCTTAGGCGGCTAGAAGTTTCTAGAACAAAAGAAACTGCGCAATAACTCTGTCGTCTTGATTCGCAAGTCCCGTTGCAATTCCTATTGCTACATACATATATATGGCGTGACATGCGTATATATGTATGCATAGAAACATACATATATGTATGGCGTGACATGCGTACATATGTATATAAGAGGCAATAGAAACTGCGCAGTAGCAACTGGCGACTTTTGGGCAAGTCCCGTTGCATTGCTTGTTTCATTTCTTTGGTGGCCCGATGTATGTGTATGTATGTGTGTGTGTACTGGCGGTGGTCTGATTTAGAGATGCTCTGCTGGGGAACTAATTCGACAAATAACAAGTACTAACAACAAGTCAGAGTCTAAACTTATAATTAATTCATAGGACTTCATTAACTTAATACTAATTAAACTAAAAATAATAATAAGGAAATGAATATATATATATCCCCTTCATTGGGGCGAAGCTTTGAAAAAGTGCTTCGTCACAAGTGGTTGCCAAGTGGTTGCGGACTCGTTCAGTTTGGGTGAAGCAGGAGCATCTGCGGCTATCGGAAAGACGGGTGAAGGGGGTGGCGAAATGTCTTCAAAGTCGGGATAAGGAGCTGGCGGACTGGAAGGCTCGGAAATGGTGTCGGAAGTTTCTTGGTCGCTCATTGGATCGTAGGTGTCAGGGTGACCTTCCATACTAATGTGGATCTCGGGCATCGGTAGGGACTAGATTTCTCCCGTTTCGGGATCGACGATGGCGTCATGGGGCGGACCTCCGTTTGGAGAACCGTAGGGCGACGGAGAGCGATAGCAGCGCGATAACCGACTTGGGTTTGGAGATGGCGATTTCGTTGGATAGTCCACCGGGGATCTTGGTGGGTATGGCGGTGTTGCTTTGTGATCTTCTTCGTTGGCTCGGACTTGAGGCGAAGGACTCCACCCTCTATAGTTGAAAAATTTACCTGGGTCGAAGCAGGCAAGGTCTGATAATTCCAGGTGGTGGCCAAGTATTTGTACCGATTGTATTCTCGGTCTCTCGGGGGCGTCTATCAGCTGGAAGCAGTTGATTATCTCGGTGTCTGTGGACTCATCTTGGGCTACTGGTGTTGGATGATCGTAAAACGACGGCTGTGTAGTTTGGTTCAAACGTGGGTGGGCTCGCGTTGCGACTCGGGACTAGCGAACTCCGCCTCCCAGGTTGACACCGACTGTTCAATTATAGCAACGATCTCGTCGACGCTGTAGACTGGCATTGCCATGCTGCTGTAAAAAGTATACATTAAATACTCTGACTAGTGATACCCTATCGGTGATACCCTATTACCCTATCAGTGTGGTTTACAAAGGGAGATATCTTAAAACTAGCATTACATACTAACTTAAATTAACCATGAACGTTGTTCACGATTACTCTTGCCTGTTGGCGCGAAGCGCCCTCGGGTTACGTTGCAGAGATTAACCTGCTACAAACGGGCAACTTCACCAATATCTTCGAGCCCGAAAAGGGAATAATCTTTGCCTTCTGTTTGTAGGGGGCCAAGGGCTTCTGTAGGCTGACCACCTTTCAATATATTCCAGTAATAATTACCACGACGCGTTAACTTCGTTTTATTAACACAAGATTTATTTATATATTATTGATGAGATACACTAAGTAGGTTGGCCACTTGGCGAAACAAAGAAAGTTTAAAAGAGTTTTGAAGTGTTTGAAAAGTGTACGGGTGTACGGGTATACGAATTGACGGGATGAAAATCAAAAGCGAACTAACTCCTCCTATGGAGCTTTTTCCCCTTGTCGTCTGATCCTCAGTGTGGCCGTCCTCCTTTGAATTCGCCCCTCTGTTTCAACCACGCTCCTCTTCCGCTGTTCACCCTTTTCTGGCGTGAACACCTTCAATACACGAAATCTCCTGTTAGAATCCACATGCGGAAACCCAACTGTTATTTCTGGATCCCAGATGATTAAATATTCAAATTGTTCGATATATATGAACAATATCCAGTATGATAATACGGACTATAACACCGAACACCTGGACATCCTATTTCCTCCAATCCAGAGAGTGATCGAAAACAAAACAATTGAAGTACTGAGCCTGGAGAAAATCCACCTAGACACGATCCATACTGCAAATAAAATCTTAGAGAACAAAGAAGAAGTAAAGCACCATATGATTACCATATATACAATTTTCGGATGCCTACTTATGGTCACCCTCATTTGCTGGAAACTGTAGAAGAAAAGAATCACCCCGTCGTTCACTAGATGGAATGTCCAGCTATTGAGCATCGAACGAATTCACTCGAATTTGCAGTATCAGCACCTTTTAATTTTTAATACACAAGCCCCTGCGTGGGCGACAATTTAATTATAGACGTAAGCATTTCTTGTAAACAGTAGAAACTCCAACTAAAGATGTTGAAAATAAAGAACTTCACTTCAATTCTGAATACTAACCAAACTGGTCGTCAATTCATTAAACTGGGAAATTGGTCAACTCAAACTGGCAAGGGTCAAATTCTCCAAATGACTTTGGAATCAAAACCATCTCTCACGCTCCGAGAGGTAACTCGCGCATTGATGAATTTGAATTGCCTTTTTGGGCCAACACTTATTTAAATTATTAGCCGCTTTTACGACTTGAATTCTATATATATTATATATTCCTCACAGAACTGTAAGGAAGTTTTTCCAGGCCGGGGTACAACTCTCAGTCTCCCCAGGGCCTTTCCTACACAGAAAATTTATGTAAGAAACCCGGACTTGATGACTGAGGAAAGGGAGCACATCCATATCCAGAGTTGGTTTGCTCTAATCGGTGATTGCTTTAACTATACCTAACAGAGGAGGGAAAAGGGAAAGGAGTAGGGTGATCGACTTCTACTAAATGATTAACAAACACAAGGGAAGGGTATTAAGCCGACTAGGGTGTCACCCGGACATCGACTTGAGAAACAAACACATTGGGATTAGCCCAGTCAATTCAACCAGGTCAAGTAGGGTGTCACCCGGACCTTGGCCTGTTTGAATTATCCAGTTGCGACTCGTTGGATAATTCCTATTATTTAAGTCAACTAGGCTGTTACCCGGACATTGGCTTAAATAAAATAGGAATTATCCCGAATCGCTACAAGTACAACAGGACTACTAAGGGCCCAAGAATCTTCATCAGATCAACTAGGGTGTCACCCGGACATTGGTCTGATAAAAGTTCTTAGTCGGGTAGCACTAGACAAATAATATTATCCTAGTCAATTAGGGTGTCACCCGGACATTGACTAGGATTAATATGATTTACATGGCTCCCTACATAAAATACAAATACTACGAAACATACACTACTTGCAAGTACAGTACGTAAACATTTAGATAATAGAGGGAACTAAAGTGACAGGATGCAACGCTGAGGGTAAAATGATTAAGACTGGTTTTTGAGATTCGGGGTCAAACATTATAAAGTTTATTGATGTCCCTCGGACCTAAACACTACTTATATCTAACCTGCTTTTGTTTTACCACACTCTGACCTAATAAGCTGATTATGGGGGTAGACCTGTGGGCCACTGGTTAGACTCACCCGCTGTACACACCCTTGCTTAGCTCTGTATCTGGTGACTTTGTTTAACTTGGTGTCTCTGCAGTCTTCTGGATTACTTTGTTGTCTATTCCTGGTACTTGGTGATTATTGTCTTGGCCGTTGGGGACACTTTGCTTCCACTCGATATATTTTGTTCACGCACTGCACTTTTACTGCTTCTGACTTATCTCTTTCTCGGTCCTAGCTCAACTGATCTGTCGATTTAATTTTAGACAGCCCTTGGCCTTTGATTTTGTCGCCGACGCCGGCAGCGACCAATCAAAAGTTGCCACCGCATTTTGGCGATGACGCGATCGATGCATTTACCGTAACGCATGCGTAGCTTAGGCGGCTAGAAGTTTCTAGAACAAAAGAAACTGCGCAATAACTCTGTCGTCTTCATTCGCAAGTCCCGTTGCAATTCCTATTGCTACATACATATATATGGCGTGACATGCGTATATATGTATGCATAGAAACATACATATATGTATGGCGTGACATGCGTACATATGTATATAAGAGGCAATAGAAACTGCGCAGTAGCAACTGGCGACTTTTGGGCAAGTCCCGTTGCATTGCTTGTTTCATTTCTTTGGTGGCCCGATGTATGTGTATGTATGTGTGTGTGTACTGGCGGTGGTCTGATTTAGAGATGCTCTGCTGGGGAACCAGTTTGACAAATAACAAGTACTAACAACAAGTCAGAGTCTAAACTTATAATTAATTCATAGGACTTCATTAACCTAATACTAATTAAACTAGAAATAATAACAAGGAAATGAATATATATATATCCCCTTCATTGGGGCGAAGCTTTGAAAAATTGCTTTGTCACAGAACTGACAACCTTAACAGATGAGCGAGCTGTTTATTTCGGGAGGCCTTTATATGATTTCGGTTACCTGGAAATTAATAACTAATAATAATAACTACTAGAGAACAAAATTTTTGCATAGATGCACCTTTGATAGTAAAAGAATGTGACAGTAATAAGAAAGACCAACGAAGAATGCATAGTAAAAGACCAAAAACAGACAGTTCTAATAGAAACCGACCATATGAATGAGGAAGAAAAGAAACTATTCAAAAACTTGTGTTAAAAATGTCCTAACCTCTTTTATAAAGAAGGTAGCGGTATAAAGAAGGTAGGTAGGTCCTCACGTTCACAAATCTGGTTAAACATAAAATAAATACGACAGATGAGATACCAATTAATACCAAACCCCTCAGGTAAAGCATCAAAGAGAGACAGGAAATTCAAAGGCAAATTTCAAAACTACTAGACCAAAATATCATAAGAAACAGTTACTCCCCATGGAGGAAAAACTCAAAAAAATTGGATAAGTCCAATGTAAAGAAGTGGAGACTAGTTATCGATTATAGAAAGTTAAATGAAAAAACGATCAAAGATTAATATCCCATGCCAAACATTAACGAGGTATTAGATAAAATAGGCAGAGCGAAATATTTTTAATAATATTTAGGCCATGTAGTGACGGAAAATGGTATCAGACCAAACCCTAACAAGATCAACGCCGTTAAACAATTTTCTTTACCTAAAACTAGAAAACAGATAAAATCACTCCTTGGCCTGTTAGGCTATTATCGAAAATTTGTTAGAGATTTTGCTACCATTACAAAACCACTTACAAATCAGCTTAAAGACAAAAAGACCGTCAAGGTCAACACAGAATTTAGAGCTGCATTTGAAACATGCAAACCTTCCTTTGTAATGATCCAATTTTACAATACCCAGATTTCTCCTAACAATTCATTTTAACCACCGACGCTAGTAACGTCGCCATTGCTTCAAAGAACGAAATTCCAAACTGGTACGTTAAATACTTCATTTTCTAGAGTACGATGAAATGGGTAATGAATACCTCAAAATAGGCAAGATCGAATTATTCATATATGACGCACGCTTTAATTGTCCGGCTTCTGGCTACGAAGGGGTTTTTATATATAGTAGCCATAGTAGTAGTTGAACATATTTTTTTTTTTTTTTTTGTTATATAGAGGATTGTCTGTACTAGATCTGGTTACGTGAGGGAGTCAGACTCCTCAGATGTTGAGAGGAGTGAGTAGCCCACCCTTCCATGGCCTTGCTTCCATATTATTTATTTTTGTTTCCAAGACTTAGGGAGACCTGCCGCGAGAGATCAAACTATTATGGTTTTAGCACATTATAAAATTTGATTTATTTTCTAACTATACCTATACAATGCGCTTCAATTTCAAGAGAAAAAAAAAAAACGAAAAAAATTTGAACTGAAACCAAATTGCAGATAGGATTGTATATCCAAGAAAAATTTTGAATAAAGAGAATAAAAAATTAACAAAATTTTAAACTATTTTCAATTAAATGCCAATAACATTATCTGCACGGAAAAGAAAAAAATTTTGTAGCACTGTGTTTAAGTGCTTTACAATATGGGATAGGAGAGAGGAATTTTTTCCTGCTGCTAAATTGAACTTGGGCGCCTATAAAGAGAGTACCATAAATTCAATTGTCAGATTAAAATTTAACTCACCCCGGCAAGCAAAATTTACATAGCTTCTTTAGCTACCAATGCCTCTGCTGTGGCCTAGACATTGGAGTAAATTAACTCTTAATTTTGGGCCGCCGGAGTTAATTAACTTTTTTCTGATTCTCTTTTTTTTCTCTTTAGTTACGAAGACCCATTGCCTTTTTTATCTCTTTTCTTTCTCGGGTCTTTTTTTCTCTTTTTTTTTTCAAATGGCAGTCTAATAATTAAAATGAAAATGGTATCAACTTGTATGAGACAAAAAATATATTTATAAAAAAATGGCAAAACAGTCATCTGAAGCGCGATGAAGCGCTTCAGATGTTCGCCAGCTGCAACTTTAAATCATTTTGGTTGTATTTTTTTTCTTTGTTTCTTGTTCGACACATAATAAAAATCAAACCCTATAACTGGGTCAAGTTCACGAACGATATTTCTCGTTTGCCTATTCCCTTCTCTTTTTCTATCAGATCAAATATCCGAAAACAGCATCTCTTATAATAATCACTTGGTCGAGAAGAGGGAGAGGATCAAGGAAAGGGAGTTTCAGGTAACGGGATAACAGTGGGTACAGAACACCTAATACTGAGGCATTTATCTTCTTTTCACTTTACTTTAAAAAAACTGCGTTTTTTTTTTCTATTTACATTTTTTTCCCATTCTCTACTTAATACTTCTCTAATTGTGCATTCATGTGCACCGCGCCGCGTCCACCTAGAGTTGGCTCGCCGACCGTTCGCCAAAGACTGATTTCTTTAATTTTTTCCTTTCTCTTGCTCCTCTCTTTTTTAAAGCGAATGCAGCCCGCCGCTGCTAGGTGACGTCACAAGAATGATGTGGATGTCTTCGAACGCCCAATAATTGAGAATAATCTAGCGTTTTACAGGTTAATCGCTAACCGTTTTAATTTTTTTTTTTTTTTTTTTTTTGAAAATTCGAATTAATTTGTTTGGCCACTGTTAGCCAAATTCTTGGGTAAATAACCCCTTTGCTTTTATTTTTGGAGAACAATTTCAGTGGATACTTCCTTTTTCTTTTCTCAAATCGAATGGTCAGTTAGTTTTTTTTCCTCCACCACTTTTAACGCTTTCGCGGCTTTTGTTCTTTTTATTTTCACACATATAGGACTTAAATTTTTTTTTTTTGCGACCTGTTGCTAGGCCCAACCGATTTGGAAAAGAATGATGGCGACTGTTTGTGGGAGGGCGAAGGGCTTCTGTAGGCAGACAACTCTGAAAATTCCTCGAATGTATATATTAATTTACACGACGCGTTAACTTCGTTTTGTAATTAACACAAGCTTTATTATTATGTGAAGTACACAGGTTACGTTGGCCACTTGGCGATACAAAAAGATTTTAAAGATTTAAGTGTTTGAAAAATGTACGGGTGTACGGGTATACGAATTGAAATCCAAGAACGAACTAACTTAAGATGGAGTTCTCCATCCCAAAACTCCATATCATCTCAGGTGTGACCGTCTGTGTCCGAATTCGCTCCTCACCCGCTGGTCACCCTTTCTGGCGTGAACATACCGACCGCCTTGCAACGAATTGCAATAGCCCGGCTGGACTGCTAAGGATGGGGCGCGGCAGCGTTCTGGATCGCCTAGGTGGCGCAGGAGCCGGAGAGGATCCATCCAAAGACGGTGCTCTGGGCCGCGGGAAGTCCGCTATGGCCAGGAACGCATCCTGGCTGGATGACCTCAGGATAGAGGTCAGCCCCGAGCACGACGGACACAGAGGCGGTGGAATGCCGGATCCGCTAGCATTAGCGTGGCAAAGTTCTTCTTTACCCCGTCGGGTATCTCCCGGATGGGAGTGTGGATCCGGAGGTCAGTTTCCACCTTGAGGACGACTTCCCTTCGGAAGTTGGGATCCGTCTTGGACCGGATGGTCGCAAGGCAGGCCTCATCTTTGCCCACTCGAAAGGTCCCCAACCCCAAGGCGGACGCAAAGGAACCATTGATGCGGCTTTGGGGAGAACATGCGTCAAGGAGGACGCGCGTCTCGGACTCTTTCCGGCTGTTGCCGATCTTCACCACGGCAGTCGGCATGACGGGTGTGGTCTTCGTTTGCAGGAGAGCTGAGAGGGAGAGTTCTCCAGTGGGAGCCCCGTCGGACTTCCTCCCGCGCGGTGCGGATGCGTTCCGCTTACGGGGCGGAGACCGTGCTGGACTTCTAGCACGAGGGGCCCTAGCTTGGGGCCGAGAGTGTCGTCGACGGGATGACTCCGTCTCGTGGAGCAAGGTATGATGCGCCTCCCCACAGCGCCGGCATCCTCCAGCGGTTCGACAGGCCTCGTTAGAGTGTTCGTGGGCCAAACAATTGGGGCAATACTTGTTCACTAGAACTGCCCTCAAACGCTTCTCCCCGCGGAGATTTAGGAACCGCTTGCAGAGACGGAGCGGGTAAACCCCTCTGCAAATGCGACACCGGTAAGAGTCGACTCCGCGGATTGTGCGGAGCTGCACTTGGCTGGATGTGGGGGCCATGGTTCTGTATGGAAAGAGTGAACAAAGGAAGGATTAGAAACAAATAATTGTGACGTGCAGAGACATAGGACAACCGACGGAGACGGAACATTAGACGCAAGGAGGAGCTTAAGGGGTCACTGCGTGGAGTGAGTGACACAAGGCTCGTTGGGGAGCAGGATCAGCTTGGCAACGGGCCTTTTTATTGAACCCCGCGAGGTTCGCACATCAACGACCCGGACGAGTCCATCGGTGCCGGCATGGATCAGCTCAACTCGTCCCAAACGCCAGTCCGTGGGCGGAAGATTGTCCTCGTACACGACTACGAGGTCACCGATCTGGAGATTCCGTTGGGGCCACTTCCACTTGTTGCGTTTGTGGAGCTCCTTGAGATATTCGTCCTTCCAGCGGCGGCAGAAGTGATGATGAAGCGCCTTTAAACGTTGCCAGCGATTGACCAAGGACATGGGTTCTTCCGTGATCTCTGGCTCGGCGATGGCCAATAGCGGCCCCTCCCACAAGGAAATGCCCCGGGCTCAAGGCTAGGAGATCGGCCGGGTCCTCGCTCATGGGAGAGATAGGTCGTGAATTCAGACACGCCTCTATTCCACACAGCAGGGTCGAGAGCTCCTCAAACGTGAATCGCATATTGGCGGTGGACTTGTAGAACAGTGCCTTAAAACTTTTTACTCCTGCCTCCCAAAGTCCACCCATGTGGGGAGCGCTGGTCGGAATGAAATGCCAGGATAGGATTTGCTGCCCAAAGGAGTTGGTGATGCACTGCTTTGTCGCGTCCAGAAAGCTCTTTTCTAAAGTCTTGGATGCTCCGACAAACGTTTTCCCATTGTCGGAGTAAATGCGCTGTGGACACTGCCTGCGTGCCACAAAGCGCGAGAAGGCCGCCAGGAATTTCTCGGTCGTGAGATCGGAAGTGGCTTCGAGGTGAATTGCCTTTGTACTGAAGCATACGAATACGCATACGTATCCCTTTGTGATGAGGCAGGCCCTTCCGGTGTAGTTCTTGATTTCGAACGGTCCAGCGAAATCTATTCCGGTATAGGTGAAAGGCCTTGAAAATGTTACCCGACCTCGGGGTAGGTCACCCATCAGCTGCGTTTGCTGACGGTGGTTAAAAAGGATGCACGCCTTGCATCTGCGGATGTGACTTGGCACGTAAAAAGCGGATCATTAGTTGGTTGCCTCCATGCAACGTTACTTGGTGCGTGAAACGGATGAGGAGCCGAGTCAGGTGAGCGCCGTAAAGAAGAAGTATTGGATGCCGTTCATCGTAGCTGAGAGATTCGGATGCTCTCAGTCGGCCGGAAGAACGAAGGACACCGTGCTGGTCAAGGAATGGGTGCAAGTTCGCAAGGGAGCTTGAGGCAGGGATCGGGTCCTTCTGGGACAGATATCGAATTTCGGCCTGGTATGCATCCCGTTGGGTTAACTGGATGAGAGTCCTTTCCGCCTCCACCAAGTCTTGTTGGGAGAGAGTCGGCGTGGGGGGTAGCAGCTCCTTCTTCTGGTAGAATCTTCGGACATATGCGGTTACTCTTAGCGCTCGACCGAACTCTGAGAACCGCTCAATGAAGTTGTCTGCTGGCGATGTAATGTCTATATGACAACGCGTCCGCTGCTCTACTTGGGTTTCGGGCACAACGCAAGGAGATGCGGGCCACTCTGTAGGGGGTAACTGGAGCCACTCCGGACCGTGCCACCACAATTGGCTCGCCGCCAGGTCGGTTGCAGACGCACCTCTGCTCGCTAAATCGGCTGGGTTGTCCTCGGATCGGACATGAGCCCAGTCCTCAGTGTTGGTGTGGCTGGAGATGGAGGATACCCGATTCGCAACAAAAGTCGACCAATTACACGCGGGCTTTTGGAGCCAGGCTAGCACGATGGTGGAATCCGTCCAGAAGTAGGATCGGGCATTGCGGATTGGGAGTTCAGGGACCACTGCTGCGTACAATTCGGCCAGGAGTACCGCTCCGCACAGTTCGAGTCGCGGCAAGGACACAGTCTTCACCGGAGCTACCCTTGTTTTAGCGGTGAGAAGATGAACGCTCACGTGGTCCTGATACCTCACGTGGACGTAGAGCGCTGCTCCGTAGGCACGCTGGGATGCGTCACAAAAACCATGTAGCTGCCATTCACACTCTGGCCTCACCTCCACCCATCTCGGAATGTGAACGCGGCTGAGACCTGGATAATCTTGTAAGAATTCGTGCCATTCTTTGAGTAGTGATGGCGAAAGTGGATCATCCCAGTTAAGCTCGGTCAGCCAAATCTGCTGCATAAAGATTTTCGCTCGGACGACGAAGGGAGCTAGCCAGCCGGCAGGATCAAATAACTTGGCTATGTGGGATAGGAACTCCCTCTTAGTGACTGCTGCGTTCAGCGTCGGTTTGGTAGTGACGAAGAAGAAGTAGTCCTGCGTAGCCTTCCAGCGAATTCCTAATGTCTTGGCCGTGCTGGCGTCTTCTAAGTCCAGAAAGTCCTCATTTAGAAGGTGATCCCGAGGGATTGCTCGCAGCACGTCCTTGTCGTTCGACGTCCACTTGCGGAGAGGGAACCCAGCGGAGTTAAGGGCCTCTTGGAGATCTTGGATCGCATGACGAGCCTCCTCTTTCGTGTGTGCTCCGGCTAGAACGTCATCCACGTACATGTAACGTTGCAGAATTTCGCTTGCCTTTGGGTGGTTGTGTGCGACATCGTAAGCCAGTTGGAGTAGGACTCGAATGGCCAAAAAGGGGGCGCAGTTGACTCCGAAAGTGACGATTTGGAGCTCGTAATCGTAAAGGTTTCCGTCTCTTTCTCGATAGAGGATGCGCTGGAAGGGGGTGTGTACCGAGGCGACAAGGATTTGTCGATACATCTGAGTGATGTCTGCATTGAAGACGAATTGGAAAAACCGCCATTTAAGGATTTGCACGGTTAGGTCCGCTTGGAGGGTAGGACCGGTATGCAGAGCGTCGTTCAGGCTGATGCCCCTGGTGGAGGGACTGGAGGCGTTGAAGACGACACGGATTTTGGTCGTGGTACTGTCGGGCTTGAACACCGCATGATGAGGCAAATAGAAGTTTCTTGAGTCATTTGGAGGGGGCACTCGAACCATGTGTCCCAAGTCTACGTATTCCTGAAGAACTGCTTCATATTGGGCCTTCAGAATAGGTTTTTTGCTCAATCGCGCTTCGTTTCTGAGGAACTGCCCCATGGCGATAGACCTGGAGTGCCCGAAGTCGACGTTCTCTGGATCTTTGAATGGAAGAGAGACTTCATACCTGCCGTCCTTCCTGCGCTTGAACGTTTCCCGGAAATGCAGTTCACACCTTTTGTCTGCATCCTTTTCCAGTTTTGCTGGAAAATCTTCCACCTCCCAAAACTTGGTGAGCATTCGATCCAAGCTCGCATTGTTGGGCGCTACGGACACTTGAGCAGCCAGAACGTGGGCAGGTGCATTGGATGAACCAGTCATGGGCCCGCAGAGTACCCATCCGAAAATGGTTTCGAGGCCGACGAGGGATCTCAGATGTTCTTCCGAATACGCTCTCCCAAAATATGGGGAAAGAGATCCACTCCAATCAGCATATCAATGTGGGAGCTTCTATGGAACAGCGGATCTGCCAGAGGAAGTTCTTTGAAGCCACTGTTCATCTCCTTGGGGAACGGACAGGCGGGTAGCGCTCCGGCCAGGTTTGGCAGGATATACGCTGTGGTTTCCACGTGTCGAGAGGGGTCTTTGGAAGAGACGAGCTGTAATTGACATAGTTTTTGGGCCCTAGCGGCCACACAATTGGAAATGCCGCTTATCTGGGCATTAACGAGACGGAACGAAGAAGGTCTCACCAGGTGGAACATCCTCTCGGATAGAAATGTTCCTTCAGACCCGGTATCAATTAACGCGCGCGCAAGGAAATCAGCGCCCCGGTGTCGAATCGTTACTATGGCGGTGCCTAGGATGCCTTTACTTGGGGTGGACACGAAGAAATTGTGGACGTTCGAGGGGGGCTCAACCGAATCTGCGTTGACGGATGTTGTCGGTTGCTGCGCATTGGAGGTCGCTACCGCCGGGACTTGGGCGCGATGCAGCAAAGTGTGATGCCGCTCCTTGCATATGTGACAGCTATGGGCACTGGGGCATTCCCGCAATTGATGGCCGCGTGCGAAACAATTCAGGCACAGCTTCTGTTGTTTAATTGCAGCCGAACGAGCTTGGACGGACATGGAGGTAAACTTTGGACAAAGGCGGATTGGATGGTTCTCTCTGCCGCACAGTTTGCAGGAGACCGAATTGACACGGACTTGAGTGTTCAGCGCCTGAATTTTAGCTTGCGGCGCTCTGCGCGCTGCTGAGGGAAGGGCCTGGGAGACTGGAGCGGAACGACGATCTTCCAGAGTCTCCAGAACGCGATAACGGTCGATCAGGAATCCGTTTAGGTCAGCCCACGAAGAAAGAGCTGTTTTGTTTGGGATGGACTGTTCCCATAATGCGATAGTGGCGTTAGGCAACTTAGACGTGCAAAGTGCCACCAGGAGGACATCCCAATTGTCAATGCTGACTCCTGAGCGTGTGAGTGTGGTCAAGCATCCTTGGATGGTAGTTTGCAGCTCCTTCAAGGCCCCACAAGTCTCATGGACAACCGTAGGGAGGTTGAAGAGAATCTTGGTCTGATTGGCCACGAGCTGCCTTTTGTTTTCAAAACGGGCCTGCAAGTTTTCCCAAGCCGCTTGGAAGCCCTCATTAGTGAGGGGTGAACTTGACACGATCGCCTTTGCCTCGCCGCGCGTTTTTGAAACGAGATGGTACAGTTTTTCCACTGGTGCCAATCTCGGGTTGTTGATGTACATGGCCGTAAAGAGATCGCGGAACGTAGGCCATTGATTGTAATCTCCGGTGAACGCGTCAACCTCACACGGAGGCAGTCGGTAGCCTGGCTGTGCGTGGTGTTCACGGGAGACCTGGACGTTTTGGGGCACGGAAGTTGCTTCAGACGACTGAACTTGTTCAATACGTTCTCCCAAACTTGTGCCGCACCGAACATACACCATGTATGCATATTCATATTTTGACTTAACGGTCATTAGATCGGCGCGGCTCTCATCGCTCCCATCAGCCGTAAGGGCTCTGGTACATGCCATGTACTCGGACTCGATTCTGCTCCAGAGGACCTTGGTTTGATCCAAATGCATTCGCAACGAAAATAGCGGAACGTCCCCCTCGATGGAGCCCATGGTGTTGACCTCGAAAACGGTCAGACTGTCGCAAGCGGCGATAAAATGATTAACCGACATGGTGGCTGCGTCGAGTAGTCGTTGAGACTCGGACCTGGTTAAAGTTCTCGACGCGGGAGCTGAAACAGTGACGCGCGGAATCGAAAGCGAGCTGGAGTCGGACAGCGTGGGCGAGGGAGTACGTGTGGAAAACCGCTGTGCAGTAGAGCCTGGGGAGGATGGCGATGATAGTGTGGTAGCGGAACTGGATTGGCTACGTTTTACCGTATCTGTAACGCGCGGTACCTTTACTTTGGCCGGCGGTGTGGATGGCGATACGGAACGGCGAGGCAATGCGAGATGATCGGATTTGTTGCTGCTTTTAGCAGGATCGATGGGCATAATCGGAGTGGAAGAATAAGTGTGTGGTCAAGGAATCTGACCCGAGTGGACTGAATGGGGTGAATTAATTGCCGACAAGATATATCAAAAACGGATAAAATCAATAAATAAATAAGGATATCTTTATTAAATTTAAATGATCTTGTGATATATCGGAATGAGAAGAAAATAATGAGAATTAATGGAATGTGATTATTGTGAGGCGTGAACAATGATTATTAGCGTTGGGTTGGCAATCTCAGGCAATATTTTTTGTCACAGCTTGTTATAAAAATTGTTGCTCTGCTGTAGACCAATAAATATTGGAAGGACCTGGTCAGAACCGAATGCCTGTGCTTAGAATTGCGTGGAATTTTATTTGAATTAATTAAAGAACCAGAATTGTAGCTCAGGTTGGAAATTGGAACTAGTTCCGGAACCGACGAACGCCTTTTTTTTAAATTAATAATTGGTTTCACGCACACACAAATGCCGAAACTACTCGATCGGCCCTCGGAGTTATTATGAAAATTTTCGAAAAAGTAAAATTTTGGAATGTCGAAAAATATTTTTCTTGGATTAAGTAAATTTTTCCTTTTTTTTTCGAAATGTGGAAAAATAATTTTTTTGGATTTGGATTGGATTTGGATTTTTTATTTGGAAAAAATATTTTCTGATTAATTAATTAAATAAATTTTTTTGAAGGTGGAAAAATAATTTCCCTTTTTTTTGATTAAATAAATTTTCCTTTTTATTTCTCCTTTTGATTTTATTAATTCTCATTAAAACTTCACTCGGAATTATTTTCTCCTTTTTTTTGTGAGGGGTTGTACCACTGTGCACAACTCGAACAGCTGTGCGACCTTTTTGGACAATTGTTGCACTTGGTAATTTTAAATTAATTTTGCTGGTTTTTATTGGATTGGACACAAAACGGGAACAAGTTGCAAGTGCACAAATTTTGTGCAAGTAGTGCGTGAAAATAATAAATCAATTTTACCGCGAAATCAAATTTCTATGTACAAAAGAAATGTTTGCCAAAGCCGGTACACTTACATATGAACATATGTATGTAAATGTATGTAATTTGTAAAAAGCTTACAAGCGGAGCTTTTATGCGGTTCTTTTTGTTGTTGGTTTTTAGTGGCGGAACAATGCTTTGGAGCCGGCAAACAATTATGATCGGTAAGTTTGATTTGATTTTATTGATTCAAAGAAATTATTTGCACTTTTATTTTCAGCTTGCACTTGCACTTGAACTTGAACTCGCGATTGCCGGTATGTATACAATATATAAATGGATTTGGATGTAGATGTATATATGTGTATGTATGTGGATATATGTGGTTTGTATATTGATATATGTGTAGATGTAGATGTATATATGTATGTAATATAGATGATGTATATATGTATGTGGATAATTGTGGACTGTATATTGATATATGTGTAGATGTAGATGTATATATGTATGTGGATATATGTGGATTGTATATTGATATATGTGTAGATGTAGATGTGTAGAAATATATAAATTGTATGTGGATGATATGTATGTAGATGTATATATGTATGGGAATATATGTGGATTTGATTGTAAATTTTTATGCAAATTTTGTAGGAAACGATGCAATATTATGGCGTAGATGGCTAGGATAAGCGATCACACCAGGATAGGTGAGGGCACAGGACACAATTACATGGAATGTACATACAAATTAGAGTGAAAAGTCGCTATGGAAAAAAGCGGGAAACTTTTCACTGCAGGTAAGTATGTGTATGTGTGTGCTAATTAATATATTGGAATTAAAAGTTTGTCTACTTAGCAGATTCTCCACCGATGCGATGCTGGGGTCCAGAGGAAGAAGATCCGGCTCGAAGGACCACTGTTTGTAGGGGGGCGAAGGGCTTCTGTAGGCAGACCACCTTTCAATAGATTCCAATAGATAATAATTACCACGACGCGTGAACTTCGTTTGATAATGAACACAAGCTTTATTATATGTTAATGATAAGGGACACTAAGTAGGTTGGCCACTTGGCGATACAAAGAAGATTTTAAAAGAGTTTTGAAGTGTGTACGGGTGTACGGGTATTCGACTTGAAATCAAAAAGCGAACTAACTCAAGATGGAGTTCTCCATCCCAAAACTCCATATCATCTCAGGTGTGACCGTCTGTGTCCAAATTCGCCGCCTTTCGCTCCTCACCCGCTGGTCACCCTTTCTGGCGTGAACAATATGAAAAGGAAAATTTAATAAATATGTACAAAATAGAATATATATGTATATAAATGCATACATGCAATTCAAACCCGATTTTTTTTTATTTTATAAAACATCTTATGAAATTATTTATTCTCCATTTTGCTCTAATACCTTTTGCCATCTTTCGGGCAATAGATTGATTCCATGCTTATAAAATTTTTGATCCTTGCTGGCAAAACACTGGTTTAAGTGGTTTTTGACGTCCTGATTCCAGGTAAAGATTGTACCATCCAAAAAATTCTGCAGAGACCGGAACAAGTAATAATCCGAAGGTGCCAAGTCTGGAAAATATGGTGGGAGTAATAGCACATCCCAGTCAATCTGCAATAGCTTTTAGCGAGTTATCAAACTGGTATGGGGTCTCGCATTATCCTGGTGAAACACTACACCTTCTCCACTGATTAATTCTGGTCTCTTTTCTTTGAGTGCATCACTTAATTTGTTTTGATTGATTGCAATAAACTTCAGTATTAATTGTTCTGTTGTACTGCAAAAGCTCAAAACAAACGATCCCCTTGAAATCCCACCAAACGGACAACATAACCTTTTTTTGGTGAATATCGGGCTTTGATGTGGTTTGAGCTGGTTCATCCTTTTTAGACCATGATCTCCTGCGCTTTACATTGTTGTAAACAACCCACTTTTCGTCGCCGGTAACAATGCGTTTTAAAAATGGATTGTTTCTTCAACGTCGAATAAGCGTGTCGCAGTCGTTAATGCGACGAAGCAAATTTCGTTCTGTAAGAACATGAGGAACCCATATGTTAAGCTTGGAAATTAATCCTAGAGGTTTCATGTGCTTGTGAACGGTCGCGTTTCACAGATTTTTGGCTGCGAAAAAATTCAATAAGATCAGCTTATGTCCTAAAACAAAATTACTTAGTGAACGACCCAACATATATATATATAAAAACAGAGAAGAACACAATAATAACAAAATTTTTTTTTGAGTGGCACAGAATCAATCACTGACCACTGTGCCACCAGCATATATACGTTTATACATTTATAAAAAAGAAAAATCAAGAAAAAAATATAACAAAAAAAAAAAAAACCAAATTTTTTTTACTTTTCGCCTATTATAAAGGATAGCACATTTTTCTCCTTTTTTAACAAAATATTTCCTTTTCCAAGACTGTTTTAAATATAAACAATGCAAAAACACAAATCAATTCACTAATCAAAACAATATTGCAGAACACGAAAATAAGAAGACTTCGAAAAATTAAAAAGGGAAAATCAAGGTCAAGAAAAAACTAACATCTCGAGGCACAAATTGTATAACATTTATATCTATATAATTATATACTCACACATACACACACACACACACAAATTTTATAAAAAAATTCGAAACGTCAGATAGAAAGAAATAGAAACGAAACTTAAGAAATTATCGAGAAATCAATTCTCCTATTTTAAATGTCAAAGAAGTTAGTAGCAAAAACTAGGTTTCGATTAGGACTCAGAAGTTCTAGCCTTACAGACATTACTGAAGAAATCTCCCCTCCTCAAGCAAACCGTATAATGGACTCAGGAAACGCTTCAGGTTCTCTAACGCCGACGATTAGCGGACCGCCCCCTAGCCCGACAACTAGTAACCTAAGCGTAGTAGGAGGGCTTAGTACAGCGGACATGTTGGCTTTCGTAAAAGAACTACCTACGTTCGAGGGAGTAGCAGGAACCCTAGATAATTTCATTACTAGTGTGGAGGAAATAATCATGTTAGTTAGGAGCGCCGACCAAACCCCCTTCGGACTATTACTACTTAGAGTAATAAGGAACAAAATTACAGGAAAAGCAAATTGGGATAAACAGATTATATGCTAGTAAGAAAAGCGAGGTTATTCTACTTAATGAAATCCAGTCCCCATCCCAAAATCTACCTCTTGGGAAATTGTACTCTGGATTAGTAAAACTCCGTGGAGAATTACTATCCCTCCTGACCAATAACGGTCAGACACCCAGCGCAGTCGAGGCGAAGAAACAGCTATATAATGACATTTGTCTGAACACGTTCTTGATTAACCTTAGGGAGCCTCTTAGGACATTACTAAGATCAAAAGAACCTGTCTCGATAGAAGAGGCATATGAACGCTGCCGCAAAGAGCAGTCGTTCTACTACCAAAGCCCTAATAATTCGCAATTCAGAGGGAATCAGCCACGGCCTAACAGTCGTAATTCCCCCTACAGAAATCAATACCCACAACCAAGAAATTACAATCAGCAGAATACCCAAACTTATACAAGAAATCAGAACCCTTTCAAATTTAATAACCCCAGGAATAATAATTCAAATGGTGCCTCTACTTCACACCAACTCTTCAATATTGATGAAACCCAAAACTAATCGGATACCTAAATAATATACGTCATGGGTCAACCCTTCCATATGTATTCTTAACATCCCGAGAAAATACAAAACTCAAATTTCTGTAAGACACAGGAACAACCCACTCCCTTATTCACCCTGACATTGTTCCTCTGAATCAAAGAGAAAATTTAGAAATACCTGTAACAATAGTTACAGTACTTAACAACCCTTCAATACTACAAAAAGTCTCACTCAAATTCTTAAAGGAGTTTCAAGAACAATGCAAGTTTCTTCTGCAATGCAACAGAAATTAATGACAACTTTATAATTTTTAAGGGCCTCTATAGTTCAGTAAACGGCATCAGTTGCCTAGAAGTAATAAATAGCTCACAAGTCGATCAAGAAATATTCCTAGAACACCCTTTACAAGTGACCCCATACAGTCCCCAGGATTTTATCGAACTATACTCAATACAGGGGAACCTCACTATCGGGACTATAAAACCACCCAACATAATGACAGAACATTTAAATGTCGAAGAAAAGAAGGGACTTTTACATATCTGCAAACAGTTCGCAGACCTTTTTTATAACAAAGAGCACCCACTTACTTTCTCCAATGAAGTAAAACACAAAATAAATACTAACAATAGTGACCCCATACTTGTAAAGTCATATAGATACCCATTTATACACAAAAAGGAAGTAAGAGATCAGATAAACAAAATGCTCGAACAAAACATTATAAGACCAAGCCATTCCCCATGAAGTGCTCCGGTCTGGGTTGTACCAAAAAAATCTAATCCTTCAAAGGACAAAAAGTGGAGGTTAATCATAGACTATAGGAAGCTGAACGACAAAACAGTATCCGACCGCTACCCCATCCCGAGCATAAATGATGTACTTGACCAAATTGACAAAACAAAGTATTTTTCCACATTAGACTTGGCCAGTGGATTTCACCAAATCCAAATGAACGAAGTGGATATCCAAAAAACCGCATTCTCCGTAGAGAACGGACACTATGAATTCATCCGGATGCCTTTCGGGCTTAAAAACGCCCCCGCCACAATCCAGAGGGTCATGGATAATATATTACGTGACCTTATTGGCAACGTCTGTCTGGTATATTTGGACGATATAATAATATTTTCACCGTCCTTACAGAAACACCTAATAGACATTAAAAGTATATTCAAAAGACTGCAAGAAGCTAACTTTAAAGTCCAATTGTCAAAATCAAACTTCTTAAGAAAAGAGATCGACTTCTTGGGACATCTGGTCACCCAAGAGGGCGTTAAACCAAATCGAACAAGATACAAGCCATCAAAGACTTCCCTCTCCCTAAAAATAGGAGAGATATTAAATCCTTTCTTGGACTACTAGGGTACTACCGGAAATTTATAAGACACTTTGCACGAATCACTAAACCACTGACAAGACAACTTAAAGGAAAAAAACAAATAATAATTGACGAAGAATTCACAAAAACATTTCAATTCTGTAAAACCCTACTCTGCAATGACATGATCCTTATATTCCCTGATTTCACAAAAAACTTCTTTTTAACAACCGACGCTAGCAAGTTCGCCCTTGGGGCAGTCCTATCACAAGGAACCTTGGGAACGATGATCTTGCGATATATCGGAATGAGAAGAAAATAATGAGAATTAATGGAATATGATTATTGTGAGGCATGAACAATGATTATTAGCGTTGTGTTGGCAATCTCAGGCAAGACTTTTTGTCACAGCTTGTTATAAAAAATGTTGCTCTGCTGTAGACCAATAAATATTGGAAGGACCTGGTCAGAACCGAATGCCTGTGCTTAGAATTGCGTGGAATTTTATTAATTTAATTAAAGAACCGGAATTGTAGCTCAGGTTGGAAATTGGAACTAGTTTCGGAACCGACGAACGCCTTTTTTTTGAAATTAATAATTGGTTTCACGCACACACAAATGCCGAAACTACTCGATCGGCCCTCGGAGTTATTATGAAAATTTTCGAAAAAGTAAAATTTTGGAATGTCGAATGTGGAAAAATATTTTTTTTGGATTTGGATTGGATTTGGATTTTTTTTTTTTTATTTGGAAAAAATATTTTCTGATTAATTAATTAAATAAAATTTTTGAAATGTGGAAAAATATTTTTTCCCTTGGATATGTGGAAAAAATATTTTCTGATTAATTAATTAAATAAATTTTTTTGAAATGTTGAAAAATAATTTCCCCTTTTCCCCTTCCGGCTCGAAGGACCAATGTTTGTGGGAGGGCGAAGGGCTTCTGTAGGCAGACAACTCTGAAAATTCCTCGAATGTATATATTAATTTACACGACGCGTTTACTTCGTTTTGTAATTAACACAAGCTTTATTATTATGTGAAGTACAAAGGTTACGTTGGCCACTTGGCGATACAAAAAGATTTTAAAGATTTAAGTGTTTGAAAAATGTACGGGTGTACGGGTATACGAATTGAAATCCAAGAACGAACTAACTTAAGATGGAGTTCTCCATCCCAAAACTCCATATCATCTCAGGTGTGACCGTCTGTGTTCGAATTCGCTCCTCACCCGCTGGTCACCCTTTCTGGCGTGAACAGCGACTATGAGTCATCCTTCACTCTTCCTTTTTGGGTTCGGCCTTTTAGCTTTTTTTTAGACGAAAAACTCTCACTCAAATCAACCCATTGCCAAAAAAAGAGGACTTTCCCCATTTTCAAAGAGAAAGCGAAGCAACAAAAAAAAAAATTAAAGCCTACTTTTAGTCATTTTGGTTAATTTTCTTCTCAGATATGCATTGCAAATTCCCCCTGCCCAGATCAGACTGACTAGCTTAGCTTGTAGCTGTTATGGCCGTATGCCCTTACCATGATACCTTTCAATTAGATTCCCTTTTAAGTCCTCTAATTCATAAATGGAATTCCCAATTTTACGCCGAATCCTCGCTTTTACAAATAGGCGTCCCAGCTTGGCGTTATAGCCGGCTGGAAAATTGCTTTGCTTAAAATTTCGCCTATAAACCTGTTGACCCACCTGATAAGACAATTATTCTCATTAAGCATATTTTGTTTTTCTAATACTTTACGCGCCTGATGACGAATTATTTCAAGCGAATCCTCTTTTGAAAATGTAGGAGCCCGATCCTCCAGCATATTAAGCGACCGGAAGTGATCATTTGCTGCCCAAAAACCATGTAATATGGAGTAGTGCCGATTCATGAGTGAATGGCCGATCTTAAGGCGCAACAAATGCTACTTAAGTGCTCATCCCAATCTTTTTGGTCTGTGCGTACGTAAGCCCTAATGGCAGCGATTACTGAGCGATTGACTCGTTCGGAAGCGTTCGCCTGTGGAGCATGTACTGCCGTGAGCGTGTGCGAAATTCGGTGCGCTTTCACCAAACTTTGAAATTTCGCTGCTCTAAATTGAGACCCATTATCTGAGATAATACTATCAGGTACTCCAAAGGTGTGGAACAAATCTTCTTGCAGGTATTTTATAACTACATCCGCCGTTAATTTCTTTACCGCCTTTAGGAAAACGAATTTAGAAAAATGGTCGAGTACTATAAAAATGCCAATATGACCACTTCGGGATCTTGGATATGGACCCAAAAAATCGATGTACAGTCTTTGAAAAAATCTCTGAGATTTGAACGGTTTGCCCATGGGTGGTCTTAACGTTTGGTTTGGCGCCTTGGTTGCCTTACGCTCGCTGCACGATTGGATATATTCTTTGACATCATTTACCAATCCAGGCCAATAATAATACCGACGTATCCTTTCTAGTGTTTTGTGGACACCACCGTGGGAAGCCAATGGATCGTCATGAAAATTTCTTTTACGCTCTCTTTGGGCACCCATAATTTCCAAGCAAACATATCATGCAGTGAATCCCCGTTCAGGTGCTCTGCTTTCCGATAAACCTTGTTATTTGTCACCCTTACATCAGGCAGCTGGTCTTGATTAGCCTTAACCTTTTCAACTAACTGCTGGTATTCCACAGACTTAAACTGAGGTGCCTCCATATCCAGAAGCAGACCATTTGGTCCATTTAAGGCAGCCAGTTCATCTTGATGAACTCGTGAGAGTGTCTGGGACAATATTCTGTTTTCCTTTTCTATGTTCGATGTGAAATCTGAACCCCTGTAGTTTAGTGCCCAGCGTGCCAGCCTAGAATGCAGGTCACTTTGGGACATTAACCATTTTAGTGAGGCGTGATCAGTTATCACAGTGAATTCGTGTCCCTCCACAAAAGCTCTAAATCGTTTAATATTAATCAAAGCTGCTAAGCATTCTAGCTCGGTCACAGTATAATTTCGCTGGGCTTTATTTAATTTTTTCGATACGAACGCTATTGGCATTTCGTCCCCATCCTCATTTTTCTGAACTGATACTCCACCTACTCCTGTATTGCTTGCGTCGCAGTGGATATAAAAAGGCTTAGCGAAATCGGGACTTCTCAAAACTGGGGCTTTACAGAGATGTTCTTTTAATTTTATGAAAGCTTCTTGCCCTTTTTGCGACATGACGAACTTCTTTTTCTGTTTTAAACAGTCTATTAAAGGCGCTGAAAGAGTGGCAAAATTATGTATAAATTTCCTGTACCACCCTGTCAATCCTAAAAACTCCTTAAAGCTCTAATAGTTTTTGGAAGCGGGAAATTACTGATTGCAGAAATTTTCTCTGGGTCTGTTTTCATACCTCCGTGCCCAATAATATGACCTCGATATTTTACAGACTGCCTGCAGAATTTACTTTTTTCTATATTTATTGTTCAACCTGACTGACGAATGTGACCGTTTGCAGTATTTTTAAGTGCGATACAAATGTGTCTGAAATGACTAATAAGTCATATAGATACACGAAGTCTTCATTCCGTAGGGAAGGAGGAATTACCTTGTCCATGAGACGGGACATTGTTTGGGGCGCATTACAGAGCCCAAACGGCATGACTTTAAAATGATATAAAGGTCTTCCTGGTATAGTGAAAGCTGTTTTATCTCTTGAAGCTAAATCTAGCGGTATCTGCTAAAAGGCATCTTTCAGGTTTAAACTTGTGATATACACCGCTTGTGGCAATCTGCTCAACACTCCATCGATCTGCGGAAGAGGATATGCGTCATTTTCTGTCACCGCATTGACTTTTCTGCTTGACCTTTCCTGGTTTCTGGACCAAAACAACTGGCGAAGACTATGCACAGCTTGACCTTTCCTGGTTTCTGGACCAAAACAACTGGCGAAGACCATGCACTGCCTCAATCACTCCCAGCTTTAATATTCTATCAACTTCGGCGTACAACAGTTTTTCGATTGCAGGAGATATTGGAAAGTGCCTCTGTTTGATAGGTTTGGCTTGGCCAACATCAATATATTGGGACAGTATGTGAGTTCTCCCCAGCCCTGACTCAAAAAATGAGGGAAATTTGGAAATGACGAAATTTAGTGATAATTTCTGAGCCGGTGTGAGAACATGATTTTCTGAATCGAGACTCAATTCTGACAGTTGCCACTCTGGAGGTAACAAATTAAGAAGTGACCAAAAATCAATGCCTAGGTATAAATTTTGGCTTAACATAGGAAATATAAATAGTTCTATGTCTTTCGATTCCCCCTTTATCTTAGTTACTAATTTACCTAAAATGTGTTGTTGCTTGCCGTCCGATGTATAAGCATTAGATGACAATATCAATATATATATATTACGGGCTACTAACTAGTTGTTGTGCTATTCGACTAAATGTGTTCGACTGATTTTCTCAAAATAATAAGGAAGATTCTTTTTCTAACGACATTTTTGGAGTTTATGAATTAGCCTTATCTACTCGTGCTTCGCCGAGGATTCGCTTTGGCGAGTTTTTTGGCACTTTTTGCACGATGGCTTATACGCGTAGCAAAATATTTTCCTCTTCTCTTCACAGTCCTGATAGCGGTGATTTTCCTTTTGGCAGTTCCAGCATACTAAAGCAATGGCTCCGATTTCGTCACTTAATTCAGCTTCTGCGAATTCTTCGGCATCGTCACTAAAAACCTCATCTGAAAGTTCTGCAACTTGTTTACGTAATGGTGCGATTTTCTGGTACCCGTAGGAACGTCGCACCTCCTCAAGAACGCATTCTCTTTTTCGGCATATGTCGGGAAGGGATTCTATGGAATTAATTTCTAAATTCAAAATTTCGTGTTGTACGTAAGGCCGTAAATTCAAAAGATTCTTTTTCTTTTTGTTTTCCGTCTCTAATCATTTGCCTAATGTCGACATCTGTTCTGGGATCTCTGGACTGTTAACGCAAAGCCTCGCATAACTGTGGCCATCTCACTACTCCAGTTATGTTGTGGTGTCTCCAAAAGAAATCTGACGCCTTACTATCGAACAACGTTGTTATGTTGCTGCACAAAAGATCAAAACTCCCTTCGAGTGTTTGATGCGTAAGCGCTTCAACTCGAAAAATAAACGAATCCACTGTCAAAGAATCGGAAGAACCCGAGAACCGTAATTTCCAATTGTTCATTACATGGCCGACTTTGTCAGGCCTTTGTGCCAGCCAAGTCGGATGCTGCTGATCTAAGTAGAGAAGCACGAATTGGAGGCGTAGAATCTGCAGCTTGATTCCCGTTAGTCATATCCATAAGCTGATCAAGAGAATTTTCCCTATTTATGCTACTAACTGAATTAGTAGTTCATTCTGCATGGCCCTAATGGCTTACGCTAACTGCAACTCCTTCTTGCCCTGTTTCTTTGGAGCAACCCAAATATTACTTGAGACTGAGCCGGGCCAATTAGGGTTAACATACATGTCGGACATGTCGTATTTGTTATACCCTGTACCCATAGGGTAAAAGGGTATATTAAAGTCGCTAAAATGTATGTAACAGGCAGAAGAAAGCATTTCCGACCCCATAAAGTATATATATTATTATACCCTATACCCATAGGATAAAAGGGTATATTAAAGTCGTTAAAATATATGTAACAGGCAGAAGGAAGCATTTCCGACCCCATAAAGTATATATATCAGCATCAATAGCCGAGTCGGTTGAGACAGGTCCGTCTGTACGTCCGTCTGCCATCCGTCCGTCTGTCCGTCCGTCTGCCATCCGACCGTCTGTCCGTCCGTCCGTATGAACACGTTGATCTCAGAGACTGCAAGAGCTAGAGCAACCAAATTTGGTATCAGTATTCGTGTAGTGTCTACGCAGATCAAGTTTGTTTCAAACTTTTGCCACGCTCACTTCCGCTCCGCAATTTAGGAAAAACGAATAACTAGAGTTATATTAAAGGTAGCGTATTCTTATTTGGCACACCCAATAATATGGCCAAAAGGTATTAGCTGACCAAATTTTAAACCGGACAATAAATATCGGAGATATATCTATGTAAAATTTGCACTAAAATGCCATGTGCGACATTGCGTAGTAAGTTTGAGCGAGATAGTATGCGTTCGTTGCTGCCGCTTGTGAGGAGAATTTTAGTTTGAACTACTTGGTACAGGGTATACTCAAAGTCGGCAGGGACGACTTGCTTGCTTTATTGATCATCATCTATCTATCCGATTTGCTGCTGCCAAATTTGGTTGCTCTAGCTCTTGTAGACTCTGAGATCCACGTGTTCATACGGACGGACAGACGGATGGACAGACTGACAAACGGACAAGTCTCAATCGACTCGGCTGTTGATGTTGATCGAGAATATATATACTTTATGGGATCGGAGGAAATGCTTCCTTCTGCCTGTTATATACATTTCAACGACTTTAATATACCCTTTTACTCTATGGGTACAGGGTACCATCTTCGGCCGGGGTACAATTCTCAGTCTTATGGGGTCCACATACAAAACATTTATTTGTTGCCGAGACCCTAAACTATGGTCCACGCCTCAATAACGCAGCTCGATTTGGTGGGAGGGAGATCCACTTCCAAAATCGAGCGGGTCCCTGTTGAGGGGGAAGCGGGGCAAGTATCGACGCGCGTGGCCCTTAACTCAATGCGAAACGTAAAGAGGTTAAGGGAAAAAAAAAGGGGGGGGGGGGGGAAGGGTATATAAAACAATCTTCGGGTAAGTCGATCCTCTACGACCTTATCAAGATGGGGGGGTCTGTGTTAGGTATTAATCCGGACACTGTCGGGATTCCTTTGGCGTGGTGGGAAGGAGATCCTCGCCAGTTTTAGGAATTTCTGGTTAATGTGACCGGGATTAGTACGGGGAGGGGTAGATTACGATCACAATTTAGTTTATTTTTCCCCTTTTTCCTTTTTGCTTTTTTTTTATTTCTTTTCACATTTTTAATTTGTTATTCAATTAGTATTTAATTTTTTATTACTCTTAAATTAAACAAAATTTCCGTGGTCTAATTTACGGCACCTTCGCCGTATCCGATTATACAAAACAACAAAAAGATTTTTTTTTCTTACCGCTTCACTTCGCTAACTTTGACCACTTATTATTTTTCCAAGGAAAAAAAAAAACAAAAATTTTTTTTCTCTTTTTGGTAATTCCACGGAATTCGATTTGTCGTTTTATTTTTCTTTTCTTGTATTTTTATGCTTCCACTCTCTACTGTGGCGGTCACTCACTAGCTAAATCCGCCGCCACGCTTGCGCCCAAGTAAACGTTTTTTTCAAAATTGAGTAACTTCGCCGCTGATCATATTGGCTTCTTGTAGTCGTTTTAGTTCAATTCGCCACTCATTATCGGTTTCCGTGATAAACCGACCCGGGATCTAAACCACCCGTAAAAATTGGCGCGCAAGCATTTAAATTCAAATTCCCAACGGACCTCCAATGGCCGAGTATTTATATATTTTCCAAAAAAAAACAATTCCTTAAACCTAGATGCCTCCAGTGGCTGAGTATAATGTAAAAGGATAAATGTCACACACACTCTCGTCCGTGCATTAACATCGCAAGGGTATAACCCGTGGAGTCGGAAACACTCGAATTAATGGCTAACATAATTTCCGATAGCTTCTGATCCCATGTTTAATGTTCTTCCATGACCATTTGTTCCATCATCGTTTTTATCGTTCGATTAGAACGCTCCGTAGGATTACTTTGGGGACTGTATGGGGCGGTATGTTGCAATTCCACACCGAGAGAATTCATCATAGATGTGAAGGAACGGCTGCTGGATTGAGTGCCGTTGTCACATACAAACATCTTGGGGATCCCAAAACGAGCAAGAATGTGCTCCCTGAAAGCCTTCTGAGGGCTGACTACCGTAGCTTTCCTAAGGGGTATGTATTCCTTGATCGCTAATTACGTGACCCAAGTATGTCAGTTTCTTCTGAATGAAAACGCATTTCTTCTTATTAATGCGGAAATTTGCTCGATGTAGTCTCCTTAAATTAGCCATGTGTTCGACCAGTGTCGACCCAATCACAATAATGTCGTCCAAGTAAGCGAAGGCATGGGGTTCCATATCTGCACCGATGACACTATCGAGCGCCCTCTGGAATGTTGCACTTGCCGAATGTAACCCAAACGGCATTACCTTCCAGTGAAATAGTCCACGGCCGGGGACTGTAACGGCGGTACATTCTCGTTTCTCATTGGCTACGGGAATCTGCCAGTACCCATTCTTCAGGTCCAATGACGAAATATATCGGGCTTGTCTTAACTTCTCCAAGATATGGTGTATTCGGGTCTATAGTCGTCACACATTCGCCATTTTCCATTTTTCTTCTTTACTAGAACGATTGGTGCGCTGTGTGGACTGTGTGAGGGTTCGATGGCGTCCTCTTGAAGTAGTTCCTGAATCTGGGTATCAATTATATTTTGCATGGCCGGGTTCTTAGGAAAATATCTTTGCTTCATAGCTTTATTGTCCTTCAAAGTTATATTATGTTCCGCTATATTAGTTACTCCCGAAAGCTTATCAAACTTGGCTAACTCAGCCTCTAGGCGCGTTTGAATGGATGCCGGTAAAGAGACCTGTTCAGGATCCGCGTCCTTTGCCTTTTCCTTGTCATCGCCGCCATCACCTCCTACAGCGCTTGTAAAATCGTCGAGCTCCTCCTGTTCTGCCTCGGCAGCCAACTCTTCCGGCGTCTTCTTTTTCCGCATCAAGGGGTTGGGCTCTTCCTGCGGTGCCGCTTCAACGAATTCCTCTTTCTTCTTGATATCGTACTTTTCGCGTATGTCGTGCCTCATCTTTTTACGCTCCTCCTCCATTTTCCGGTGCTTCTCCTTGTGTCGCTCTTCAGCCTCACGTATGGCCTCCTGACGCTCTCCTCCTTCTCATTATTTGTATCCGCTTCGATTTGCTTGAATACTTCTCTCCTTTTTTGAACTCCATGGGTCGATTCTTGTTTACTCTCCGTTCCTCGTTTGCGCCTTGTACATAAAGTGTTCTTCGTTCCAATTTCACTGTCTTTCCCTCGGCAATGCTTCCGGATACATTGGACATAGTTGGTACGTCTACCTTAAGAGTCCGTGTGGGTGCATTCCCTCCTTGTAGTATCGGATCCACTCGCGCGAGATCGTTCACTGTCACCTCAGTAGGTGAATATTTTGGTATTTCCGTGACCTGTAACTCTGGAGTACTCGACGTAGGCGTCTCCCTCGGTTTAAGTCGGGTATCTTCCTCCTTGTCCGTTTCCTTATGTAATACCAAAGAGGCCTGACCTATCTGAATCCGGGTCTACATGGCTTGCAAAAAGTCCATGCCTAAAATTACGGGGTCCAACATCGTAGGCATCACCAGAAATGGCATGATAACGCTCTTTCCAGCCAATTGAACTCTAATCCGCAATAGCCGTGTAATTTCCATTTTGGATCCATTAGCCAAGGAAACGGTCGTGCGTATGTCCAGCCATTCTCCGACATCCGCGACTGCCTGTGCCAATTCTCCACAAATAAAAGTTCTCGTGGCTCCTGTATGCAATGTAGCCGTAGCTACGAGATCTCCTAACTGTATCCGAGCTACCACCCAACAGAATTTGACGGATTCGTTGCGACACTCTCGACTCATGTGACCCAACCGTCCACAGCGATGACATGCACGGCGTACATCCGCAATCGGTTCGGAACCGCGTCCTGTCGAGTTATTTACTGTAGAAAGAGAGTGGTGAGGTTCCGGCCTTGGACCAGAATCTCTAAAAGGGTTACGTTGAGGAGAGGAAGTGGGATAACGGGGCCGAGGAGCCTCGATTCTCGCCTGCTGCGAACGTGACATTTCCTGACGTTTTACATTTTCATATTCCGTTGCCATCTTAGTAAGCTCAATCAATGTATGGAACTCGCGCCTGCGTACGTAGAGACGATATTCCGGGGAAGAGTTTTCGTATATCGGATACAACTCTTGTGTCGGGCCGTAGCCCGCATGGTGCATAACGTAGTCCTTAAATGATTCTCCTTTCCATTGAGTGCGCTCTCTTATCTGGTCTTCTAGCCTTTCAAAGTAGTGGGGGTTCAAGAAGAAGCTTAGGAATTCTTTCCTAAACTCTTCCCACGTGGCGTCATGTAACCTACTGGTTCGGAACCACCGAGCAGCCTTGCCAGTGAACACTTCTGACATCGTTCGGGGAATTCGTTCCCGGTCGAGGCCGTAAGTCTCGACTTTCTCCAATATTTCCTCTATGAAGGACAAAGGACCCTCCGAACCATCAAAACGTAATCCCCACTTACGGACGCGATCAGGGAGTCTAGAATAAGACTCCGAAATTATAGGGGGCGATCGGGGAGTCGCAAGATTCTCTCTGGTCATATCTTCAAATTGAACCGCTCGATTTGTTCTTTGGGGACTTACTCCCGGCGTACAAACATTAAGTCGTCCGTCCCATTCCGGCGTCAAAAATCCTGTTCCCGCTGGTGGCAATTCTAGGGAATCCGCGGCTTGTTTCCATCACGGAGCGATCAGGGGCTCTCATTCTCTGGGCTGATCTACTATAATACACCTCAAGTTCGGAGAGAGGCATCCAAACAGTTTTTGGAAGCTCTTGGGTCGTCATCCAGGACACGAAATTTTTACGGGCGTCTTCAACGCGGCATTCAACGTTAAAGCCAAATTCACTCGCCAAGGAAGCCAACTCGTCTTTGCGTCGGGTATAAATCCAACGAACGCCTACCCCGGGATTGGTGTAGATTACGATCACAATTTAGTTTATTTTTCCCTTTTTTCCTTTTTGCTTTTTTTTTATCTCTTTTCACATTTTTAATTTGTTATTCAATTAGTATGTTATTTTTTATTACTCTTAAATTAAACAAAATTTCCGTGGTCTAATTTACCGCACCTTGGTCGTATCCGATTATACAAAACAACAAAAAGATTTTTTTCTTACCGCTTCACTTCGCTAAATTTGACCACTTATTATTTTTCCAAGGAAAAAAAAAAAACTTTATTTCTCTTTTTGGTAATTCCACGGAATTCGATTTGTCGTTTTACTTTTTTTTCTCTTTCTATTTTTATGCTTCCACTCTCAACTGTGGCGGTCATTCACTAACTAAATCCACCGCCACGCTTGCGCCCAAGTAAACGTTTTTTTCAAAATTGAGTAACTTCGCCGCTGATCATATTGGCTTCTCGTAGTCGTTTTAGTTCAATTCGCCACTCATTATCGGTTTCCGTGATAAACCGACCCGGCATCTAAACCACCCGTAAAAATTGGCGCGCAAGCATTTAAATTCAAATTCCCAACGGACCTCCAATGGCCGAGTATTTATATATTTTCATTCTAACATTTTTGTACCTATTCCCCTCCCTTTAGGTTAAATTTTTTTCCTTATACCGATAATTGCTTTCTAAAAACAAATTTATTTAAACTTAGACTTTCTTTTTAAAATTCCGATTCGGCTGAGAATTTTTGGAGTTAGGTTACCAGCGACTCTTTTTTCCCAGCTTTATATTTTTTTCCCCCGTCTTTACTAATTACTTCTTCTCTAATTGTGCATTGATGTGCACCGCGCCGCTTCCACCTAGAGTTGGCTCGCCGCCCGTTCGCCAAAGACTGATTTCTTAAATTTTTTCCTTTCTCTTGCTCCTCTCTCAAGAAGGGAATAATCTAGCGATCCTTTCCGTTTTACATTTAATCGCTAACCGTTTTAATTTTTTTTTTTTTTTTTTTTTTTTTTTTTGAAAACTCGATTTAATTTGTTTGGCCACTGTTAGCCAAATTCTTGGGTTAATAACCCCTTTGCTTTTATTTTTGGAGAGCAATTTCAGTGGATACTACCTTTTTCTTTTCTCAAATCGAATGGCCAGTTAGTTTTTTTTTTTCCTCCACCACTTTTAGCCGCTTTCGCGGCTTTTGTTCGCTTTATTTTCACACGTTTAAGACTTGATTTTCCTTTTTCGGCCTGTTGCTTTCCAAGTCGGTTAATGAATGATGGCGACTATGTGTCCTCTACTTATAGGGACATCCTTCACCCTTCCTTTTGTGTTCGGCCTTCTAGCTTTTTTTACACGAAGCTGGCCCCTTCCAAAAACTCTCACTCAAATCAACACGTTGCCAAAAAAAGGGGACTTTCCCATTTTCAAAGAGCAAGCGAAGCAAAAACTAGAAGGATGGGGTAACGTCGGCCACGCCTACGTTCGGATACCTTTGCAAACTGTTCTTATCAATTACATATAAATTACCAGAATTATAAGAAAATATATAAAACTAATCATGCCCATGGCTCCAAGAAAATAAACTTACGAGTAAAAAAAAATTTTTTTTTGTTCGATTGTTCCTATAGGAGCTATATCATATAGTAGGCCGATTCTATCAAAACTCAATAGACACATTTTCATATATACCAAATAACCAAGATTTTCATCTAAAACCAATTTTTTGGCCGATCGTTCCTATGGGACCTATATGATATAGTCAACCGATTTTGATAAAACTTGGTGGATATGTTAAGAGGCATATAAAACTCACAAATACCGGCTTTCGTAATATTTCGTTGGAAAACAACAAAGTTATTGAGGTTAAAGCTTATTCATGACCGATTGTTCCTATGGGACCTATATGATATAGTCATTCGATCGAAATGATTCCGAGATATACAATGCCTGCAGCAAAAAGAAGCCTAGGTGCAAAATTTCAGCTCTGTAGCGTCAAGGATATCGGAGGAGATTGCGTTGATCCAGACAGACGGACGGACGGACAGACGGACAGACAGACCGACAGACAGACAGACAGACAGACGGACATACGGACAGACGGACAGGGCTAAATGAACTCAGCTCATCGTGCTGATCAAGAATATATATACTTTATATAGTCGGAGATGCTTTCTTCTATGCGTTGCAAACTTCTGACCAAAATTAATATACCTTTTTTGCAAAGGTATAAAAAATTTAAAGCTTACTTTTAGTCATTTTGGTTAATTTTCTTCGCAGATACAAGCCCTGAGTACACAAAGGGTTCTGAAAATGTTGTAGCTAATGCTCTCAGTAGAATACCTGCAGAAATAAATGTCAATAATCAATAAGGAGCCCCAGCTAATGATAGCAACAGTTAATATTCGAATAAACGAGTACAATCTCTAGTTAGTCTTTCAAGTCGGCAACGAGTCAAAGCTCATATCCATAACTCCATAACACGATTATTACAAAAGATTCTTAAACCAGAAAGAATTTAAGCAATATATGCTAATAACCATATTTGTACCCACAAATACTTTCTATCTACAAAATCATCCGATGTACAATAATGTGTAAAGACATTACGGATGCAAACCATGTTGAACAAGAAAACAGGAAATACCACATAGCATACATAATAGCAACCATAGAGGGATAGACGAGACAGTAGCCCACCTAAAAAGAATCTTTTACACAGCTCAATTAAAATCCAAAGTGTCCTCAGTATTTAATGAATGCGATGTCTGTCAAACCTTGAAATATGATATTGGGTACTTCGCTACAATGTACATATATATATAATAAGTCCTATGAATTAATTATAAGTTTATACTCTGACTTGTTAGTATTTTCATAGGAACTAGTTCCCTTAGAGCATCTCTAAATCAGACCACCGCCAATACACACACACACATACACATCCATCGGGCCACCAAAGACATAAACCAAGCAATGCAACGGGACTTGCCCAAAAGTCGCCAGTTGCTACTGCGCAGTTTCTACTGCCTATTATATACACATACGCATTTCACGCCATATATATATGTATGTTTCTATGCATACATATATACGCATGTCACGCCATATATATATGTATGTAGCAATAGGAATTGAATGGAAGCGACAGAGTTATTGCGCAGTTTCTTTTGTTCCAGAAACTTCTAGACGCCTAAGCTACGCATGCGTTACGGTAAATGCATCGATCGCGTCATCGCCAAAATGCGTTGGCAAGTTTTGATTGGTCGCTGCCGGCGTCGGCGACAAAATCACAAGCAAAGGGCTGTCGAAAATTAAATCGACAGATTAGTTGAGCTAGGACCGAGACCAAGATAAGTCGGAAGCAAAAGTACAGTGCGTAAAAAAAAATATATTGAGTGAAAGCAAAGTGTCCCCAACGGCCAGGACAACAATCACCAAATCCAAGGAATAGACAACGAAGAGCTACGAAGAAGTTCAGAAGACTACCGAGATACAAAGTTAAACAACTTTGCCAGATACAGAGTTAAACAAGGGTGTGTGTAAAGCGGGTGAGTCTAACCAGTGGCCAACAGGGCTACCCCCATAACAAGTTTATCAGGTCAGAGTGTGGTAAAAACAATAGCAGGTTAGATTTAACTAGTGTTTAGGTCCGAGTGACATTAATAAAATTTATAATGTTTGACCCCGAATCACAAAAACCAGTCTTAATCATTTTATCCTCAGCGTTACATCTTGTTACATACTTGTAGCGATTCGGGATAATTCCTATTTTATTTAAGCCAATGTCCGGGTAACACCCTAGTTGACTTAAATAATAGGAATTATCCAACGAGTCGCAACTGGATAATTCAAACAGGCCAAGGTCCGGGTGACACCCTACTTGACCTGGTTGAATTGACTGGGCTAATCCCAATGTGTTTGTTTCTCAAGTCGATGTCCGGGTGACACCCTAGTCGGCTTGATACCCTTCCTTTGTGTTCGTTAATAATTTAGTAGAAGTCGATCACCCTACTCCTTTCCCTCCTCTGTTTGGCATAATTAAAGCGATCACCGACTAGAGCAAGCCAACTATGAATATGGATATGCTCCCTTTTCTCAGTCATCAAGTCCGGGTTTCTTACATTAATTTTCTGTGTAGGAAAGGCCCTGGGGAGACTGAGAGTTGTACCCCGGCCTATAAAAACCTCCTTACAGATGGCGCCCGAGCAGGGATCCGTGACTTGATTGACATTATTATTTTTATACATTTTTATATATAAATAATTTCTTTTATAAAGGATTTCATCTGTGTGGAATAAATACCCACCATAACCCAAATCATGCTAACCTATATGCCTAACAAAATTCCCTTTCAGCAATATAAAATAATTTTTTTTTTTTTGAAATAAATTAATTTTTTTTCTTTGTATTGTGTTTTAATATAGGCATGCTGGCAAATCACAGAGTATCCCAAGTGCACCATAAGTCAATTACATTGTTCACATACCCCGCATGAAAGCCCCGCCAGCAAGAATTCAATTTAAAAAGTCAACGATGGATCTGTCTAATCACCGACATAGCTAAGTCACCCAGCAGAGTCAAGATAGAGTAATCAGTAGAATCAACGACAGAAAATTAGTTTTAAGCAAGCCAGCGATAGAACTAGCTAACATACTCAGCAGAGTCACGGTAGAGTACTTAGTATAATCAACCCCACGAATTTAGTAGTAAGTGAGTCAACGATAGAACTAAATACAAATCATTGACATAGCTAATAGACTCAGCCGAGTCGTGATCAAATAGACAGCAGAATAATCGACAGACAATTCGTTCAGTAAGCACAGTTTGAATTTAAAATTTGCAGGCAACTCAAAGAGAAACAGAAAAACGAGGCAGCGAAGCCCCGTTTCGATGGTACAGTCACAGCAAAGAATCATAGAAAAACCAAAATTCATACACCGTACATAGCAACCAAAGCACTCTAGCATTTTTTTGTCTCCTTCTCCCACACTGAATTGTTTTGATGAGGAACAGAAGGGGGGGTCTCCTGCTTGGTTCCTATTGGTCGACTTCGCATCGCTACACACATTACCAATGTACAAAGCATAGCAGTAACGGTGAACATTAAAATAAAAGAAACTGCAATTAATAACTATAAGAATAATTGGAGCTTCTGAGACAAGCAGAGCAGCTTCTATTTGGAGCAGATGGAAGTACGAGAGTCACCAGGAAGACGTCAACCAGAACAGTCGATCCTACTCCCGTCAAGGATTCATCAAGCAGACTTCAACGCAGGCAGTCCAAGGATACACAAGAGGATAGTCAAGAGTCCTTAAATAAAATCAACAGTGAACAACAAGGATCAAAGTCAAAAAGCAACCAAGGATATTCATCGCCAACCAGAATCAACAAGGATATCCAAAGCCAATCAAAATCAACAGTGAACAACAAGGATCAAAGTCAACAAGCAACCAAGGATATTCATCGCCAACCAGGATCAACAAGGATATCCAAAGTCAATCAAGGATCATCCAACGATATTCAAAGTCAACCAGGATTAACCAACGATATTCAAAGTCAACCAGGACCAACCAACGATATTCAAAGTCAACCAGGATTAACCAACGATACACAAAGTCAACCAGGATCAATCAACGATATAACAAACCAACCGAGAATACTTAGTCATCAGTCCTCAAGGACTAATCAAGGATACCCCGAGTCAAGAAACTTACACATAGTCAACAAGTTATTACGGATACACAGCATATCTAACCAGTGGCAATATTTTTTATTGTTCAATTTCAGCAACGTTCTATTTGGATATTCTAGCAACATTTGTGTCAAATGCCGAAAAGCTGAACTAGAAAATTTCTTTACGGAATTTGAATTAACACAAGGCGGCACCGTGGAAGAAATGCGCAGCCGATATTCCAGTTTTGCCTCCCAGGTCAATATGTCCTCTGCCTACGACAACCAGGTTCAACAATTCTTAGATGTACCCCGAGCTGAGCCACGCAGGAACAGAATTAACAACAAGTCCACCTATCAGCCTGGGGCTGAACGCCAAGCCAATTTCTCTAACATCTACCAACTGGCGGACACACGCGTAGATACGCAACGCGCCTGCAGGAATTGCAGTGAACATGGACATTTTGCTCACAAATGTACCAACCGACGCAGACTTTTCTGCTGGGAATGCGGAAGAAGAGTCATTCGAACCATCGAATGCTGCAAACGTTCGGGAAACGCCGAGCGCATTTGTTTGAACTGGGATCAAACAAAGGAAGCGCCAAATCATCCCCAAGTATAAGCCGACTTCAATTTGCTGAAGGACGACTGCTATCATTTATAATAAATCAGTGGTCACGAGATAAACACAACGTTGGACACCCGAGCTACAAGAAGCTTGATCAGCCATTCTTTGGCAAAATAAGTATCAGCCACAGAAGACTGGAAACAAATACGCGCCGCTATCAACTTAGCCGACGGATCTTGTAAGGAGATCACCCAAGCCATCGAAGCCGACGTGTGGTTAGGAATATCAGACACCATGTTACCATTGCTAATTCTACCAGGCATTATGGACCAGATGATTCTAGGCTCTGATTTTCTCCGTCGTATTTTTACCAAGATCCAATGCGGATAAAATTTCATCAGATTGGAACCCACTGTAACACAGTCCAATGGATCATTCACCCGAGTTGATACTATCACAGAGTCTAGTAGCAGTCCACCTATCAAGCCGACGCTAATTCCCAGCGATGACCCACAGCCCAAGTTAACCACAGATGATCCAACGTTCTACCAAAGGAACAAAAGCCCAACTGAGAGTTGGACCAGACGTGCGGCTCTACCTCCCCCATCGGACCATGCGATAACAAAACTAAGTTTAATAAACACAACACTGCCAGTGACCCCCGAAGATACTAAACCAAGTGAACCAGCAATGCATGAATCCCCATCCTCGATCGAAGACCCTAGCTCAACTCAACTTATAGAAGGATTTTTGGCACAGGAGCTGCCTAAATTCGACACTTTAAAAGACAAACTATTTTGGCTGTACGAACAACAGCGCTTCGCACCTGACCGTCACCTCCATGATGAACCTCGAGCACTTTTTCCTTTGGCCATGAACTTCGTTTAGGTGTCACCCACATAGCACAGCATGTTATTACAATGAAGGACGATTAAGCAGAGATATTACACCCGTAATCCAGCACAGTAGAAGATCATCAATGATACCGTAGACCAGTTACTGCTGGAATCCCGAGCACAACGCATGGCTGGCGTATTCAAATTGGCCCAGACCAACATGCATCATTAGACCAAAGCCGGCTCTATAACCGACGACGCCGAGAATGGAGACCAGCCGTTGGCGATCTGGTCTTACTTAGACAACTCCATTTGTCTAAAGCAACAGAAGGCTTTGCAGTCAAACTGGCCATCAAGTTTATTTTCAGAAATATAGTCCGCCTACAAGAAGCCCATGGAAGACAACGACGCACAGCAAGCATAGATGACCTCAAACCATTATAACAAACAGAGGCCCAGCAGACATAGCCATGAATCAGAAGAAGCCAATATACCAGAGATGAGTCAACTCACAGGGGCCACTTGATGGAGAGTGTGCTCTCCCAACGTCCCTGTCCTCCTTAGGGGGGATCTCTTCAACGTTATCCGAGGGCGTTCTGCGCCAACAGGCAAGAGTAATCATGAGCAACGTTCGTTGTAAATTTAAGTTATCGTGTAATTTTTATTTTTTAGATATTTTTCCTCCTTTGTTAACCACACTGATAGGGTAATAGGGCATCATAGTATTGCAAGTCAGAGTATTTAATATATATTTTACCACAAGCAGAGTTATACCACAAGCAGAGTTATACCACAAGCAGAGTTATACCCAAGTTGAGTTATACCACAAGCAGAGTTATACCCCAAGTAAAGTTATACCCCAAGCAGAGTTATACCCCAAGCAGAGTTATACCACAAGCAGAGTAATACTACAGGCAGAGCTACACTACACGCAGAGCTCTACAACACAGAGTTATACTACGCACAGAGTTATACAACCCGAAGAGCTATACTAATCCACAGAGCACAGGAAATCTACGAGATCGGAACAGGAAAGTCCCACATAAATCCGAAGAAGCGTTCACCCCGGCCCTTTTTCGTCTCACGCACTCCGTAGTAAAGGGGGGTTGTGACGTAGCACAATTTTGGGTACTTCGCTACAATGTACATATATATATATAAAAGGTCCTATGAATTAATTATAAGTTTTTACTCTGACTTGTTAGTATTTTCATAGGAACTAGTTCCCTTAGAGCATCTCTAAATCAGACCACCGCCAATACACACACACACATGCACATACATCGGGCCACCAAAGACATAAAGCAACCAATGCAACGGGACTTGCCCAAAAGTCGCCAGTTGCTACTGCGCAGTTTCTATTGCCTCTTATATACATATATACGCATGTCACGCCATATATATATGTATGTAGCAATAGGAATTGCAACAGGACTCGTGAATGGAAGCGACAGAGTTATTGCGCAGTTTCTTTTGTTCTAGAAACTTCTAGACGCCTAAGCTACGCATGCGTTACGGTAAATGCATCGATCGCGTCATCGCCAAAATGCGTTGGCAAGTTTTGATTGGTCGCTGCCGGCGTCGGCGACAAAATCACAAGCCAAGGGCTGTCGAAAATTAAATCGACAGATTAGTTGAGCTAGGACCGAGACCAAGATAAGTCGGAAGCAAAAGTACAGTGCGTAAAAAAAAATATATTGAGTGAAAGCAAAGTGTCCCCAACGGCCAGGACAACAATCACCAAATCCAAGGAATAGACAACGAAGAGCTACGAAGAAGTTCAGAAGACTACCGAGATACACAGTTAAACAACTTTGCCAGATACAGAGTTAAACAAGGGTGTGTGTAAAGCGGGTGAGTCTAACCAGTGGCCAACAGGGCTACCCCCATAACAAGTTTATCAGGTCAGAGTGTGGTAAAAACAATAGCAGGTTAGATTTAACTAGTGTTTAGGTCCGAGTGACATTAATAAAATTTATAATGTTTGACCCCGAATCACAAAAACCAGTCTTAATCATTTTATCCTCAGCGTTACATCCTGTCACTTTAGTTTCCTCTATTATATTAATGTTTACGTACTGTACGTGCACTTAGTGAATGTTTCGTAGTATTTGTATTTTATGTAGGTAGCCATGTAAATAATATTAATCCTAGTCAATGTCCGGGTGACACCCTAATTGACTAGGATCATATTATTTGTCTAGTGCTACCCGACTAAGAAACTTTTATCAGACCAATGTCCGGGTGACACCCTAGTTGATCTGATGAAGATTCTTGGGCCCTTAGTAGTCCTGTTGTACTTGTAGCGATTCGGGATAATTCCTATTTTATTTAAGCCAATGTCCGGGTAACACCCTAGTTGACTTAAATAATAGGAATTATCCAACGAGTCGCAACTGGATAATTCAAACAGGCCAAGGTCCGGGTGACACCCTACTTGACCTGGTTGAATTGACTGGGCTAATCCCAATGTGTTTGTTTCTCAAGTCGATGTCCGGGTGACACCCTAGTCGGCTTGATACCCTTCCTTTGTGTTCGTTAATAATTTAGTAGAAGTCGATCACCCTACTCCTTTCCCTCCTCTGTTTGGCATAATTAAAGCGATCACCGACTAGAGCAAGCCAACTATGAATATGGATATGCTCCCTTTTCTCAGTCATCAAGTCCGGGTTTCTTACATTAATTTTCTGTGTAGGAAAGGCCCTGGGGAGACTGAGAGTTGTACCCCGGCCTATAAAAACCTCCTTACAGATGGCGCCCGAGCAGGGATCCGTGACTTGATTGACATTATTATTTTTATACATTTTTATATATAAATAATTTCTTTTATAAAGGATTTCATCTGTGTGGAATAAATACCCACCATAACCCAAATCATGCTAACCTATATGCCTAACAAAATTCCCTTTCAGCAATATAAAATAATTTTTTTTTTTTTTGAAATAAATTAATTTTTTTTTCTTTGTATTGTGTTTTAATATAGGCATGCTGGCAAATCACAGAGTATCCCAAGTGCACCATAAGTCAATTACATTGTTCACATACCCCGCATGAAAGCCCCGCCAGCAAGAATTCAATTTAAAAAGTCAACGATGGATCTGTCTAATCACCGACATAGCTAAGTCACCCAGCAGAGTCAAGATAGAGTAATCAGTAGAATCAACGACAGAAAATTAGTTTTAAGCAAGCCAGCGATAGAACTAGCTAACATACTCAGCAGAGTCACGGTAGAGTACTTAGTATAATCAACCCCACGAATTTAGTTGTAAGTGAGTCAATGATAGAACTAAATACAAATCATTGACACAGCTAGTAGACTCAGCCGAGTCGTGATCAAATAGACAGCAGAATAATCGACAGACAATTCGTTCAGTAAGCACAGTTTTAATTTAAAATTTGCAGGCAACTCAAAGAGAAACAGAAAAACGAGGCAGCGAAGCCCCGTTTCGAATTCATGCGATGGTACAGTCACAGCAAAGAATCATAGAAAAACCAAAATTCATACACCGTACATAGCAACCAAAGCACTCTAGCATTTTTTTTGTCTCCTTCTCCCACACTGAATTGTTTTGATGAGGAACAGAAGGGGGGTCTCCTGCTTGGTTCCTATTGGTCGACTTCGCATCGCTACACACATTACCAATGTACAAAGCATAGCAGCAACGGTGAACATTAAAATAAAAGAAACTGCAATTAATAACTATAAGAATAATTGGAGCTTCTGAGACAAGCAGAGCAGCTTCTATTTGGAGCAGATGGAAGTACGAGAGTCACCAGGAAGACGTCAACCAGAACAGTCGATCCTACTCCCGTCAAGGATTCATCAAGCAGACTTCAACGCAGGCAGTCCAAGGATACACAAGAGGATAGTCAAGAGTCCTTAAATAAAATCAACAGTGAACAACAAGGATCAAAGTCAACAAGCAACCAAGGATATTCATCGCCAACCAGGATCAACAAGGATATCCAAAGTCAATCAAGGATCATCCAACGATATTCAAAGTCAACCAGGATTAACCAACGATATTCAAAGTCAACCAGGACCACCCAACGATATTCAAAGTCAACCAGGATTAACCAACGATACACAAAGTCAACCAGGATCAATCAACGATATAACAAACCAACCGAGAATACTTAGTCATCAGTCCTCAAGGACTAATCAAGGATACCCCGAGTCAAGAAACTTACACATAGTCAACAAGTTATTACGGATACACAGCATATCTAACCAGTGGCAATATTTTTTATTGTTCAATTTCAGCAACGTTCTATTTGGATATTCTAGCAACATGGGTGTCAAATGCCGAAAAGCTGAACTAGAAAATTTCTTTACGGAATTTGAATTAACACAAGGCGGCACCGTGGAAGAAATGCGCAGCCGATATTCCAGTTTTGCCTCCCAGGTCAATATGTCCTCTGCCTACGACAACCAGGTTCAACAATTCTTAGATGTACCCCGAGCTGAGCCACGCAGGAACAGGATTAACAACAAGTCCACCTATCAGCCTGGGGCTGAACGCCAAGCCAATTTCTCTAACATCTACCAACTGGCGGACACACGCGTAGATACGCAACGCGCCTGCAGGAATTGCAGTGAACATGGACATTTTGCTCACAAATGTACCAACCGACGTAGACTTTTCTGCAGAGGTCATAAATGTGTGAGTCCGTTGACAAAGGGACGCACATTTAATTGGGAGACGCACAAGCAGCGAAAAAAATTGCGATCGCGAGTCCGAGCAGAGGTCATAAATGTGCGTGTTTTTTGGCAGAGGGACGCACGAGTAACTGCGGGACGCACACTTAACTGAGGGACGCACAAGCAGAGACAAAGGTCGCGATCGCGAAGATCGAGGATTTGCGAATCGCAATCGCGACTCTTTTTCTTTTCGCACATATTTGACCCGTCCTCGAGCTCGAAATCTTTGCTTGTGCGTCTCACAGTTAAACGTGCGTCCCGCAGTTACTTGTGCGTCCCTCTGTCCTCAAATTCATTCATTGATTTGGATTTTCATTGCTTTGCATATTAAATGCCAATTTTATTGCTGAATCCGTTGTTCGTCTACCTTTAATCAAAGTTGATGAAGTTGTGAGTACAAGTGCAATTTTGTTTTGTGAGCGGATTGTTGCTAATATTAATGAAATCAAAAAAGTTTTTCTTGTGCCACCAGGTCCATCTCAGAAGTAGATCATTCCAGTTTTATCATTTGTTACTTTTACAAGAGTATACATACTTCTGTTATTCATTAACCAAGATTTGATTGAATTAATTCTTTTAAGGTATGTAAAGTCTGTCATTTCTTTACTTTTCACCTATGATACCAAAGCTCAAATTAAACAAAAGGTCTGTGTTCACGCCAGAAAAGGGTGAACAGTGGAAGAGGAGCGCGGTTGAAACAGAGGGGCGAATTGGAAGGAGGACGGCCACACTTAAGATAATACGACAGTTAGATGGAAAGCTTCATAGGGGAGTTTAGTGTTCGTTTTAACTTCAATCCGCAACCACGCCCCCACTCTGTAAACATTTTTCAACTATCGTTCCATCATAAACCTTTATTTTACAACTTATAAAACTGTATTGTGTTCAAACGAAGTTTACGCGTGCGGTGTAATTCATTTATTGGGATAAATCTGAAGCTTTCTACATATTGGGAAAGGATGTAGAAAAGATAAAAAAGATTTTCGTCTAAAACCAATTTTTTGGCCGATCGTTCCTATAGGAGCTATATGATATAGTGCCCCGATTCTGATAAAACTTTCGAGATATGTTAGAAAGTGTATAAAACTTATTAATACCAAATTTAGTGATAATCGCTTTTAAAACAACAAAGTTATTCTCGAAATCCATATTCATGACTGATCGTTCCTATGGGAGCTATATGATATAGTCAACCGATTTTGATAAAACTTGGTGAATATGTTAATAAGTATATAAAACTCACAAATACCTTTCGTAATATTTCGTTGGAAAACAACAAAGTTATTGAGGTTAAAGCATATTCATGACCGATCATTCCTATGGGAGCTATATGATATAGTCATCTGATCGGAATGATTCCGAGATATACAATGCCTGCAGCAAAAAGAAGCCTAGGTGCGAAATTTCAGCTCTGTAGCTTTAAGGGTCTCGGAGGAAATTGCGTTGATCCAGACAGACGGACGGACGGACATACGGACAGGCGGACAGGGCTAAATGAACTCAGCTCATCGTGCTAATCAAGAATATATATACTTTATATAGTCGGAGATGCTTCCTTCTATGCGTTGCAAACTTCTGACCAAAATTAATATACCTTTTTTGCAAAGGTATAATGAAGCAAGCAAGTCGTCCCTGCCGACTTTGAGTATACCCTGTACCAAGTAGAGGAACTTAATTCAAACTAAAATTTTTCTCCCAAGTAGCAGCAACGAACGCATACTATCTCGCTCACACTTACCACGCAATGTCGCACTTGGCATTTCAGTACAAAATGTACATAGAAATAACTCCGATATTTTTATCGGACTTTAACGAAATTTGGTCAGCAAATACCTTTTGGACATATTATTAGGTGTACAATTAAGTATATGCTACCTTTAATTTAACTTTAGTTATTCGTTTTTCATAAATTGCGCGGGCGGGAGTGGGCGTGGCAAAAATTTTAAACAAACTTGATCTGCGTAGAAATGTCTCAATCGACTCGGCTGTTGATGCTGATCAAGAATATATATACTTTATGGGGTCGGAAATGCTTCCTTCTGCTTCTTAGATACATTTTAGCGACTTTAATATACCCTTTTACCCTATGGGTACAGGGTATAAAAATAAGATAAAGTGGAGCAGGCGTTATTGAGTTATGCGCTTACTAACGCATTTTACGATTGATTTTAATATATAAGAAAGAAGAAAATTAAAAAAGGGTGGGGAAAATAAATATAAGCAACCATTATTAGAAGTATAAAAGTATAGATGGTGACAAGATGGATAAAAATGTTAGACAGTGAAGCGTATTTTTAAGTTCAAGAAGCTTAGTCAAGTCAAAAGGAGTCCACCAGCGAAGGAGATGGAAGGCGTTTCGCAACAGTAAGAAGGCAGGATACCGATATACAACGGAATTATATTGTGGCGGCTACAAATTCTAGGAGTTAGTCCTGGTAAAATTACAAAGACAAGGCGTTTCTTCCAGCAATATTTCAAGATTAGGAGAATTTCCTACAAAAATTATTATTAGTTTTAGCAGTCGAAATAAATATAGGAGAATTTTCAAACAAAGTTATTTGTTCTCGGTGACTTTAATGTAACGAAAAAAGCATAGGCTCCTTACTGACTTTTGCTAGCTTCGATTTCACACTGTTTTATTGACGGCTTAATCAGATAAATCCTATCCTTTGATGGTGTTGCCTGTTCAGCTGTTAAACCCGGTAATTCTCGCAGGACTAACTTTATTTAACGAAATGCCCTCAATCTAACGACTGATCTAAATAGTTTTTCACACATCAATCTAGCTATTTTTCTGCTTTGGAACAGTATTGGTTCGCTTTTTAAGGTTTGTGTACTGCTGAGGACCTGGAAGGTAACTGACTTAAAAATTGCGACATCGAGATGTCACAAAGCATACGAGAAATTGGGCCAGTTTTCTTACTATGCTCGTTACGTATCTATCGCTTATTTGTTCTGCTCAAAGAGCAGATTTTCGGATAAAGGGTCAGGGGTGAACTTAGACAAACTATTTTGGCTGTACGAACAACAGCGCTTCGCACCTGACCGTCACCTCCATGATGAACCTCGAGCACTTTTTCCTTTGGCCATGAACCTCGTTTAGCTGCATCATCCACGATGATCACCACGTCGTCTACCTCAATCGGCTTCAGAGGCGCTTCGTGATCTTAGGTAGATATTCTCTCATCCATCATACGTTAGTGGTCGAGAATTTAGAATCTGCTCCACATCCGCAAACGCCGCTCGTAATGCTCCCGCTCGAACACAAGTCTCTGGTAAAATTTCTGAAATTATAGAACGTACCAATCGTTCCCATACGCCTCCTATATGCGGCGCACCGGGAGGGTTAAATTTAAGTTCCAAAGTTGGGTATTGCTTTTCCACCACCAAAGTGGATATTCGCTCAATCTGCTCCTTCAAGACGCGACTAGCTCCTCGAAAGTTGGTAGCGTACAACATGCGGAGCCGTACTCCTCTTCTAGCCACAAATGCTTCCAGCACACACAGGAACGAGTCCGTTGATAACGGTGCAGCAATCTCCAATCGTACTGCTGGAGTCGTGAGGCATGTGAACAACACGCCCCATCTCTTCTCATGCCTGTGACCCACTACAACGTCGATTGAGCCGAAACAATCCACTCCAGTGAATGGTGCTGTATATGGCGACAACCTTTCCTTAGTTAAATCGCCCATTAACGGTGGATCTGGTTGGGCCGCTCGTATGCGACACACTTGACAAGCTCTTGCGACCTTTCTCACTAAGGCGCGCATGCCTTTAATCCAATATCGCTGCCGTAACTCGTTTACGACAATCTCATTATGCAAATGGTGGTATCTCCGGTGGTAAATCTCCGCTATTAGATAGGTCACTCGATGATATTTAGGTAGAATTATGGGTCTCCTCGTATCCATATCAACGCTTTCAATCTTGTCAATTCTCCCTTTTACTCGTAGTACTCCAGATGTGTCTAGATACGGGGAGACTGAACAGACTACTCTTACAATTCATCAGAGCACGTCCTTGTTTTAGGCGTCTGATCTCTTCATGAAATTCCTCTTCCTGGCAGGCGCATAGAAATATAGAACCCCTTTCCATGTCACGTGTCATACTGAAAATACTGCTCAACTGTGTTCCGTACGGCCGTTTACTTTTGGCGCGTAATTGGTCGAACCTCCATAACAAGCCTGTTTGCCAACGCCTTTTTGCGAATATAGCCTTTTTCTTCATAGCTTCGCATGGTGTTCAGCATGAAGCTCTTTAGTTTGTCGTCCTTTGCCATCTCCGCCTCTAAACATTTGAGACGTCTCATCGCCATCGGGTATGAGTCCGGCAATTCCAATTGGTCGAACCTCCATAACAAGCCTGTTTGCCAACGTCTTTTTGTTGGACAATAACTTGTTGTTTTTTCCATTATTTGCATCGCGCGTTCGTCATCCTTAGACCGCAGTGGCTTCGATGACGTCCGTACTCCCAACGAATCCAATATGAAGTACTTCTTCATTGATTCGTCTAGAGCTTTCATAATGTCAGCTTCGTTGCATTCACATATATGCAACACGTACGGTGATTGCGGACTGTTGGCGCTGTGTCGCCCATATACGGACCAGCCTAGTCTGCAACGCACAGCAACCAATGGTACGGTCACTTTGATATTGTCCAGTCCAATGATTAAACGTGCCTTCACATTTCAATACAGCATGATCGGTAATCCTTGCAGGTGGCTTCTCGAATCTATCATCTCACACTTGACAGATTGCGTAGGCAAGTCCAACTGCTCCATAGTGGGCACGTTCTTTAGCTCGAAACGTGCCGCATCTAACACCCTTGGATAGCGTTTCAGTTTGGGTAACATCACTAGTCCATTTCAAACATAGACTTTGGGCAGGGCCATCTAATCTCAATTCGTCAGCCAGACTTCTTTCCATCAGCGAGCAGGCTGCGCCTTCATCGACTAGGGCATAGGTGGACACAGTTCGCTGACTTCCATGTAGTTTAACTGGAATATATCGAAATAACGCTTTATTAGTTTTGTTTGCCATGGAACAAAACCGCAGATTGGTTTTGCTTCATATCCTCGACGCTCTGATTCGTCGACTGGTTGTTGTTGTTGACTTCAAATGTTTGATGAAGCAAAGCATTATGCATAAGCTTGCAGTCATCAATTCCGCATTGCCTCTTTGTCCTGCAATTTTGTATAATGTGTTGACCAAAGCAGTAAAAACAAAGTCGTTTCTGCTTTACGAACTCTGGCCACTGAAATCTCCTGAAAATGACGGCAGGCTGCCAGCCGTTGGTTTCCGTTACATTTAATACATGAACCATTATCGGTCCTTGGCTCACTGGTGGACGACTCATTGTGCAACTCGTTGTGCACAAACACTCGTTCCTTTGGCTTTCTTGTAGCTTCTCTAGCAGGTGAAGCATATGGCGTGACCATAGATGCGCACACTGCGACGCCAAAAAGCCAATTGTCAAAGTTCGACAGGTTCGCTACACATCGTCTAGTTTCTCCACAAGATCGCCCAGCAGGGTCACGCAAGTAGTCTTTGAGATTAATAGCCACCAATGTCGCGCAGTAATTCTGCACTGCCAAAGCCAATTGTATTACGGAATCCAAATTGTTCGTGCGTGCTGCTGGTTCTTCCCTTAGTTTCCGTTGCAGACTTGAATAGATAATTTCAGGTCTGCCATACAGCATCCTTAACGTTCCAACAGCATATGGAACAGTCTCAGGACACATCAGTTTGCCACGAACGGCATCCAGTGCCGCTCCCTTGAGGCACTTTTGAAGACGAATTAAATTCTCCTCGTTGCTCATTCCACACCTTTCTGTGGATTGTTCGTAGTGGCTGATAAACAGTAGCCACTCCTCTGGTTTGCCCGAGAATGTCGGCAGGTCTCTCCCAAGAACTTGACGCGCATCTATCTGGTCAGATAATGTATTTTTCCTCCAATCCGTGTTTGCAAATTGCAGTCCAGTACTTGGCGGACTCCCTATGGGCCCATGATTGAATCCATTGCTGAAACTAGCAGTATTTGCTAAAAACGGCAAACTCGCTCCCCTTGTAGTTGGTGGTGACGGCGCAGGCGCACCCCATGCTGAGGGATCCGACACTCTTGGTCGTTCAATTGTAATACAGTCGCCCATTCGAGTAGCAAACATTCCATCTAGAATAGCATTGTGCGACACTGTCGGCAAAGTGGTACTTCTAGAAGGCGTTGATGTCGTTTGAGAATTTGATCCATAGTTGTTACACTCCGTTCCAGCCTGCGATGCTATAAAGCTTCGGACTCTGCTGCTGGCTCATTCGGTCCTTCATACATGCGTCTGTGTTACACAACAATTGAGGGTATGTCCAATTAACCGCAATCTTCACACGTGTTCGCAACGCGTGATTTCGATCTTCCTGTCTCAGCAAGTCGGTTAGTTGTTCACGTCTGCCGCAGTTGCACTCGCGGGGAAGGTTAGGGGGAACTCCACATGACAATGTTGTATTTGACACCAGGCAAGTACTCCAAAGCCAGGATAATCTGGTGCAGGAAATATTCGACTCTGTGCGAATACTTCTGGGACCAAGAAAATATTTGGTGTCAGCATTCGTGTAGAGTCTAAGCAGATCATGTTTGTTTCAAATTTTTGCCACTTCCGCCTCTGTTATTTAGGAAAAACTAACTAAAGTTAAATTAAAGGTAGCGTATTCTTATTTGACACACCCAAAACGTATCTGCTAACCAAATTTCTTTTAAATCGGACAATAAATATCGGAGATATTTCTGTATACATTTTGTACTAAAATGACAAGTGCGACATTGCGTGGTAAATGTGAGCGAGATAGCATGCGTTTGTTGCTACTGCTTGTGAAAAAAAATTAAAGTTTGAGGTAATGGCGAATTCGAAGGAGTTTGATTTTGTAAAGTTCCTCTAATTGGTACAGGGACGACTTGCTTTGCTTGCTTCATTTTATGTGCTAAGGTATATTCATTTAAAACAATCAATTTAAATGCCAACTTCAGTACTGATTGTTATATTCGGCCACCTTCAAGCAAAAATGCAGAGATTCCCGAAGTTGCGAGTGTAAGTGCAATTTTGGTTTGTGATCGGATTGTTGCTCGGCTCTTACTGTACATTAGCCAGAGGTCAAACACAAACATACACACAGAGATTCAGGTCAAACAAATTTTCGTGTTGTTCCAACTCGAATCAAAAATAAAAAACAAAATAACTAATTCTTTTGCTCATTAATAACACTCATCGAGAAAAAGATCTACAAGCAGCTTGGATTCAAAGGGGATCCTCAACCATTCTGTCGTAAATACACACGCGACACGACACGATGACTATTGGCAATCAAGCAATTCTCCTTGCACGATGTGCACAGCGAAAACAGTCTGAATCTATGCGTGCGTTTATTAAACGATTCCCCTACCTGGCGGGAATTCCTATTGCATCATAAACAACGTGCGTTTTAGCATTCTAATTGGAGCAAACAACTGGAATCTTGCGTGCCTCTTAAAAAAAAGAGGGTAAGTGGCGTCATCCAATAGCGTCAAAGCATGTACGCAGCTACGTCTACGTTTTCATTAGACGCAACTTCACTAAAGACGATATCATCGGAAGAGGACACTCAAGCACTAACTAGTCTAAAACTGAAAGCCATTCTGGAGAACGGCAGATATGATATCAGCCTTATCTGCAAGGACCCCGACATCACCCTACCTAGCAGCTACGAAACCGCACTCGCGAGGCTTAAATGCTTAAACGGCAGCCCAACCTAAGAGAATTAATTTAGAAGGAAGTGGACAACCTCGTTGAGATGGGTTATCTGCCAACCTTTATCGCCAGAAACCCAAACAAGCCAAATAAAGTTCGTCCTATATGGGACGCTACTACAGCTACTGGATCTACTCATCTCCTTCAGAATAGGACGTGTGGTGATTTACGGCGAGATTGTCGAAATGTTTCACCATGTTTCGAATCCGGGTGAGACCAACAAACAAATTCCCAAATTGGATTAGCGGACCAGAGTTTCTCCTATAAGAATACTCTGAATGGCCCAAATGCGATGACCTGTGAACACCAAGTAATGCTGAATTGAATTATGTGGCTACAAACTAATCTAAGCGCGGAGTACTGGCAAAAGATTATCAAGTGAGACGAGTTGACAATACAAGGGACTCTACATCGGCCAGTGGATAAAGTGGCTGTAATCGACGTCGGCAAAGTGTGAGTAAACCAAAACCGTTGTGGACAAGTTTTACTGGGGGGAGAACGCTGCCGCGGAAATTTAAAATTAGCAGCCACTAGATGGTTAACCGTCAAAGCTCTACATATTATTGAATTCTTTTTACATTGCGTTTAACATACCACCAACCTACGTGGTGGGAAGTTAACCGTTACATATTGTGCTTTAAGTTCTTCTTTGGGTTTCATGGCTTCTTGCCATGCAATCCAAAATCGCATTAGAAACCACTTAGGCACATATTAATTTTAAAGCTGTGCCAACATCTTAACTAATACCTATACCTAAACTGAACTAACATCTAAAATCATAAACATATACTGTTCACGACAGAAACAGAGGGGCGAATTGGAAGGAGGACGGCCACACTGCAGCTAATACGACAGGTGGATGGAAAGCACCATAGGAGGAGCTAGTCCGTCTTTCATCTTGAAATCGTACGCACGCCCCCACGTTCCACAAGTATTCTATATTTTACAAACTCAAACATTATTGTACTGCCAACATCTATTGGCCACCATATACATATTGTTATTTTTCTATCGGTTAATAAAACTGTGCTATATTCAAAAAAAGTTTACGCGTGGGATGTAAATCATTTATTGGAACAGATCTGAAGTCTTCTACCTATTGGAAAAACTCTGCCCCGCACCAAACATTGGTCCATCGAGCCGGATACCCTTCCTCTCGACCCCAGCATGCAGTGAAAAGTTTCCCGCTTTTTTTCCATAGCGTCTTTTCACTCTAATTTGTATGTACATTCCATGTAATTGTATCCTGTGCCCTCATCTATCCTGGTGTGATCGCTTATCCTAGCCATCTACTCCATAATATTGCATCATTTCCTATAAAATTTGCTTACAAAATTTACATACATATATCTCACATATATTCACATACACATGCACATGAGATAAAAGAGTTTTCCTATATCTCGAGTGCGGTTGAGTTTCGTTGTTACCTCACTTAATAAGTCGCGAGATTCCTGAAAAATCAGGAAAAGGTTTTACTCGGGCCAACACAAGCTGAGACATATACCTGGGCACAAGGAATTGGTGCTTTGTCTGTGCAAATCGGACGCGGACACTGCAGACGATACCGGGGGACGCGGGGGTGTGGTTTCTGCTTTCTACCGCCACTCTCACTTGTTTTTACTGGTGTGGGTGGGATTTTATTATCCGCATTTCTCCAACCAGACCTGCATTTGTTGTGCTCTGCTTCTTCATAATTTGGCAACCGAACAGCTGATCGATAATAGTGCTGGTCAGCAGCAATAGTCGGCAAGACCCAGGCCGCCAGGTGGCGCATCTGGGCTCTTTTTTAAATTAAAGCCGTTACGTCCGTTGCATTCAAACTCGAATCTAAAACAGTCTAGTGCATTATGGAAAAATGTGCTGCATCGATGGATCGTCAGTACCGACTGGACGGAACCGTCCTTAACGAGGAGACCATCTTCGGCAAGCGTCCAAAACTAAGAGAATCACCGCAGCCTTGCAGCCTAGCTGCAGCAGCCGCAATTGCACCAAGTCCTGGCAGTCCTGAATTAGCCACTGCAGCTGCTTCAAGCCCGATAGTGATATGTAATATCGCTGAATTGGATTAACTCGGTGTGATTCTTTTCCAATTAGAGAGTACCTTCTCTAAACAAGAGGATGGAAAGCCATCCTCGGCAAGCGGCCAAGATTAAAGGAGTCACCGCAGCCCAGCAGCAGCGGCAAATGCACCAACTCCTGTCAGTCCAGAATTAGCCACTGCAGTTGCTTCAAGCCCGCCAGTGACTAGTAATATCCCGGAATTGGATGAACTCGGTTTGGAGGAGGATGGAAAGCCAAAAGTAAGGCATGTAAACCAGAGCACGATGAGCGCCATCGCACGAATGAGGCAGATGCACGAGATGCTGTGCCTAAAAGCACTAGCAGGCGACCTAGCACACAAACCTACAGTAGGAGTTCCTTCCACCCAGACTTTGCCAGAGTCTAAGTCGCAGCAGAAAAATGCAGCTTAAACAGACTCATATAAGAGGTCAAGGGATGACACGGCCACGCAGCGTAGCACACCACCCAAAAAACTGCGAAACATTGCGCAGCCAAAACGCTCCTACGCAGACCACCTGAAGGTGCACAGATCTCTAACTGGAGATCGTCCATCTGACAAGAGCCCACCACCAAAAAGTACTGCATTAGCTATACCATCGGCAGCAAGTAGCGAAAATGTTGAATGGCAAAATGTAACTGCCAAAAGGAAAGTCAAAATTACAGATCGGCGTGGCAGGCCAGACGTAATTATTATTAAGCCCGACGAAGGTAGCTCCTACGTCGACTTGCTGGGATTGGTCACCAGAAGAGAGGATGAAAGGCTTAACAGAGTTAAAGACTGTGTTAAAAAGGCTAGAAAACCACAAAAGGAGAACTGCTCTTAGAACTTAAAGGAGATTGTATGCCGCATAAGTTGCACGAAGATCTGAGACAAGTACTGGTCTCAAAAATATCGGTACGCACGGTGAGTGATCTTTCCTTCTTAGAGCTTCGTGACCTGGACTGCTATGCAACTGCAGATGATGTGATGGCAGCTATTTCAGATAAATTGGCACAAGTTTCGGTTAAAGCGATGAGACCCTCATATGGGGAAACTCAAACGGCGATCGTTGCAGTGGCACAGGATGTCGCATCCAAATTAAGGCTTAAGTCCATCAGAATAGGATGGTCAAACTGCTGTATCCGGGCGTGGGCTGCAGTTAAACGATGTTATAGATGTCTTAATTTTGGCCACGCTGCCTACATGTGCAATGGCACTACTGATCGCTCTAACTGCTGTATCAAGTGTGGACAACCCGGCCATAAAATCGCTACATGCCAAAATAAGCCAAACTGCTTCAATTGTGTAGCAGACAACAGATCGGAAACGGAACATATAGCAGGCAGTAAAAGCTGCCTATTAGCTAACGCCCGAGCTACAGCATCGCCCACAGAATGAAGATCTTGCAGCTGAAGCTAAACCACTGCGCAGCGGCCTATGACCTTTTCTGTTGGAGGCTATGGCCACTCTGGACCTAGTAGCACCAACCAGCCAAAATATGTAACATAGGCGGACGGCAATTCCAAATTTCACAGCGGCAGCACACTAGTGCAAAATTGTATAGAACTGATACGTTCGATCCAAACAAACATATTTGCCTCAGCTCTGACAATTAGTGAGTTGTCAGGCGATGCAGATAGCAGCTCACGCGTTTTGATGGAAGCAGTGACGCAGGCCTGCGACTCCAGTATGTCAATTCGAAGGGGCCATAGCAAGCACCGTGCTCTAGTATATTGGTGGAACGAAACCATCGCCGATGCCAGAAAAAAGTGTTTGAAAGCCAGACGTTGCTACCAAAGGGCCAGAGGCAGACCTAACTTCCAGGTCCTGCAACAACTATATGCTGTATAGAGAGGCCTGGAGGAAGGCTTCTTCCCGGATCAATGGAAGGTACAGAATCTTGTGTTAATTCCGAAACCAAAGAAGCCACCAGTCGATCCGTCAGCATACAGGCCTATATGTTTGCTGGACTCTGTGGCAAAAATTTTAGAACGGATAATAAGCGTCAGGATCGAAGAGTCACTTGCTGCTGCTAATGCTGACCTTTCCCCTCGATAATTTAAATTCCGAAAGTGCAAATCTACAGTCCATGCACTATCCACCGTCATCGATATAGCTGCCAAGGCCATAGAGGGACAAAGATGGAAGGGAGGCCGGAAAGAATACTGTTTATTCACTACGCTTGATATTACAAATTCTTTTAACTCAGCAAACTGGAGCCGCATTCTACAGGCGCTTTCTAATTTTCGAGTCCCTGACTATCTATTAAATATAACCGAGGACTAAAGCACTAAACAGATGTCATACAATGTGCGAGGTGGAGGTTCCAGAAAAATCCACCATAATTGGTTTTGCAGACGACGTAGTCTTCCACAGGCCTACAACTGGCCGATGAAAAAACGGAGGCTGTACTAATTAGTAGCAGGAAGTTTGTGGAAACAGCAAGAATCCAACTAGATTCCTGCACTATAGTATCGAAAAGAGCGATTAAGTATCTAGGAGTCTTGATAGACACCCGCCTTTGTTTTAAAGAGCATTTGATGTCTGCTAGTCAGAGAGCTGCTGAGCTGACGAGGTTCTTAAGCAGGATTATGTTGAACTCCAGAGGTCCAAAACATAGTCGCCGTTTGCTGCTAATGAACGTTATTAAACCGGAAATCTGGCGAGGTAACTTTTGAGCTAACACAGCTGCTCAGCGGCCATGGTTGCTTTCGCAGCTATCCTCACAAAATTGGGCAGGATGACAGCCCAAATTGTCCCAGCTGCAACGACGATACTATCTTATTTGTGTGCCAAAGGTTCAGATCCGAAAGGCAAGCAATGGAGGATGTGGTTGGTAAAACATTGACCACTAATAACCTGGTGGATAGCCACGCAAACTGGTCTGCTGTATGCAACTTTGCGGCACAGGTGATATCCAGGCTGCGTATGCTGGAAAGACGACGTAAATCAAGTGCGCCGCAAATGGCCTGCCAGCATCCTGCGATGCAATACTCCACAGTGGTTCCGCAGGATTGTTCTCTGGCATCTCTCACCTCTCTAACTTTCTTTTCTCATTTTTTTCCTAACTTCCTTTTCAGTAATATTATTCTGTACCCTGTTCAGTTTTATACCTATCTATATTTCTTATCAATCGAATAAAAAAAAAAAAAAAAAAAGCACATACAATTTACATATATTTCCACCTACATACATCTGTATCACATCACATATCTACATCTACATACACATACATAATTTTGATTTATTATTTTCACGCACTACTTGCACAAAATTTCCGCACTTGCAACTTGTTTCGTTTTTTTTTTTGTGTCCAATCCGATAAGAAAAATAATTTTATTTAAAAATAAAGTGCAAAAATTATTCGAAAGAAATCCCATAGCAGTCAGAGTTGTAGAATGACCATTACTGTGTAACTTAAGCACAGTGGTACAAAACCCTCACAAATCAAAGCAAAATAATTTGTGAATAATAAAAGCAGAAATTAATAAAAAAAAATTTAATTAATTAAAATAAAAAATTTTTTCCACGTTTCGAAAAAAAATTATTTAATCCAAAAAAAAATATTTGCCACATTTTAAAAATTATTTAATCCAAAAAAAGTATTTCCACATTTTTAAAAAAAATATTTAATAAAAAAAAAAAATATATATATATTTCGCATTCAAAAAAAAATTTACAATTTCGAAAATTTTATAATAAATCCGAGGGCCGATCGAGTAGTTTCGGCATTTGTATGTGCGTGACAAAATTAGCGTGTTTCCGCTGCCGCGTCGAGATCTTTAACCAGGTCCGAGACTCAACGACTACTCGACGCAGCCACCATGTCAGTGAATCATTTTATCGCCGCTTGCGATAGTCTGACCGTCTTCGAGGTCAACACCATGGGCTCCATCGAGGGGGACTTTCCGCTGTTCTCGTTGAGAATGCATTTGGATTAAACCAAGGTCCTCTGGAGCAGAATCGAGTCCGAATACATGGCATGTCCCAGAGCCCTTACAGCTGATAAGAGCGATGAAAACCGCGCCGATTCAATGACCGTTAAATCGAAATATGAATACGCATACATGGTGTATGTTCGATGCGGCACCAGTTTGGGAGAACGTATTGAACAAGTTCAATCGTCTGAAGCAACTTCCGTGCCCTAAAACGTCCAGGTCTCTCGAGAACACCAACGCTCAGCCAGGCTACCGTCTGCATCCGTGTGAGGTTGACGTGTTCACGAGGGTTACAATCAATTGCCCACGTTCCGTGATCTCTTTACGGCCATGTACATAAACAACCCGAGATTGGCGCCAGTGGAAAAACTGTACCATCTCGTTTCAAAAACGCTCGGCGAAGCTCACCCCTCACTAATGAGGGCTTCCAAGCGGCTTGGGAAAACTTGCAGGCCCGTTTTGAAAACAAAAGGCTGCTCGCCTAGTTCGCTGCACACAAGCTAAACTTCAGGCGCTGAACACTCAAGTCCGTGTCAATCAGGTCTCCTGCAAGCTGTGCGGCAGAGAGAACCATCCGATTCTCATCTGTAAAGAACGTCATCACACGTTGCTACATCGCGTCCTCGCCTCCGCGGTGGCGACACCCAACGCGCAGCCACCGGCGACCTTCGTAAGCTCAGATTCAGTTGAACGACCCACATACAGTCAGAACATCCAGAATTTCTTTGTTTCCACCCCACGTAAAGGCCTACTAGGCACCGATATGGTGACCATACGACTTTTGGGCGCCAACTTTCTTGCGCGCGCTTTAATTGACACCGGGTCTGAAGGAACATTTCTATCCGAAAGTATGTTCAACCTGGTGAGACCTCCGTTCCGTCACATTAACGCCCAGATAAGCGGCATTTCCAATTGTGTGGCCGCCAGTGCCCAGAAGCTCGTGTCTTCCAGAGATCCCTCTCGGCACAAGGAAACCACAGCCTTTGTCCTGCCAAACCTAGCCGGAGCGCTACCCTCCGGTTCGTTTCCCAAGGAGGTGAACGGTAAACTCAACGAGCTTCCTTTGGCAGATCCGCTATTCCATAGACGCTCTCCCATTGTCATGGTTATTGGCGTGGATCTTTTACCCCATATTTTGGGAGAGCGGATTAAAAAGGACATCTGCGGCTCCCTCTTCGGCCTGGAAACTATTTTGGGCTGGGTTCTCTGCGGGCCCATGGCAGAATCATCCGGTCCGCCCAGCCATATTTTTGCCACTCAGACATCCGTCGCACCCACCAATTTCAACTTGCATCTTCCCGCAAGACAAAGAAATGACGGCACACATGAACTCTCCCGCCCTCTTAAGGAGCCAAGAAGCAACAACCACCCCAGATCCATCACCAAAGGCTCCTTCCAGGCTCTGGCAGCATCTTGGCGCTCCAGAACGCTGCCGCTCCCCATCCCTATCAGTCCACCCGGGTTATTGCATTTTGTTGCAAGGGGGCGGTATGTTCACGCCAGAAAACGGTGAACAGCGGAAGAGGACCGCGGTTAAAACAGAGGGGCGACACTGAAGATAATACGACAGGTGGATGGAAAGCTCTATAGGAGCAGTTAGTCCGGTTTTTATCTTCAAATCGTACTCACGCCCCCACGTTCCACAAACTATTCCAATCATTTTTAAGTTCAAACATTATTGTACTCCCAACAACTTTTGGCCACCATATATATATTACTTTCTTTCTATCGGCTAATAAAAACTGTGCCGTGTGTGTTCAAACGAAGTTTACGAGTGCAGTGTAAATTATTAATTGGAACAGATCTGAAATTTTCTACATATTGGAAAAATTTATTTGATGAATTAAGAGATTTATAGAATTAAAGCTTTTTGCGCTAATCTGCTCTTAAATATTTTCTAGTCGAGTTAAGAACCATAATCTAGGTCTGCCTTAAATTCGAACTGCATGGTACAAAGTCCACAATTCGGTATTAACAAATATAAGACTAAAATAATTTTTATAAAAAATGAAGCCATTAATTCAAACTAAAATTTTTCCTCACAAGCGGCAGCAACGAACGCATGCTATCTCGCTCACACTTACTACGCAATATCGCACTAGGCATTTCAGTACAAATTTTACATAGATATATCTTCGATATTTCTTGTCCGAGTTTAACGAAATTTGGTCACCTGATACCTTTTGGCCATATTATTGGGTGTGTTAAATAAGAATACGCTACCTTTAATTTAACTCTAGTTATTCGTTTTTCCTAAATTGCGGGGGAGGAAGTGGGCGTGGTAAAAATTTGAAACAAACTTGATCTGCGTAGACACTACACGAATGCTGACACCAAATTTGGTTGCTCTAGCTCTTGTAGTCTCTGAGATCCACGTGTTCATACGGACGGACGGACGGACAAGACGGACAGACGGACAGACGGACGGAAAGACGGACATGTCTCAATCAACTCGGCTGTTGATGCTGATCAAGAATATATATACTTTATGGGGTCGGAAATGCCTGTTACATACATTGTAGCGACTTTAATATACCCTTTTACCCTATGGGTACAGGGTATAAAAATAGTGAATTTAAAAGATAGATGTTTAAAGGAGCAATATTTTCAGGAGCTGATTACCGAGAACTTGTGTGGAAATCACTGACCTAATTTATATTGTGCCAATCGACCCACTACCCTTAAGATTACTACCTCAAAATATATTTCTGAGTAATTTCTTTTGGTTTGTTTAACTAAATCAGTCGAACTCCACTTGTTGGTATCGCTAATTAGTCAGACTCATGTTGGTTGGGCATTCTTATTATTATAAACCCGGTTCTTTTGTAAACAAAACTATCGATTACGCGTAAGTCTGGTAGTCTAGCTCGGTTGCATTTTCGGAAAATATTATTACGTCATCTACATAGACGTAGCAATTCTTCCCTATTTGCTCCCGAAAAACATCATCGATTGCTCTTTGAAAAATGCTTCCCGCATTTTTCAATCCGAAAGGCAATCGCCAAAACTCATATTTGCTGCCATTTACCGAGAAGGATGTCTTCTCACGGTCGTTTTCGGCCAGGTAAATTTGGTGATATCCAGACTTCAGATCCAGCATGGTGAAGTACCTCGCTTTGCCTAAGTTGGCCAGGATCATCTGGATATTCGGCATTGGGTAACGGTCCGCGACTGTTTTTTCATTCAGTTTCCTGAAACTGCCTCTTATTACTGTTACCCTCACTGTCTAGTCCTTTCTTGTCGACTACCCATGCTGGGCTATTATATGCCGACTTGAATGCCTTATGATGCCATCCTTTAGTAGTTGCGCAATCTCTTTGTTCACGAAATCTGCCACACTCGCTGGGTATGGATAAAGTCGTGAAAAAACTGCTTGCTTATCCTCTGTTCGGATAGTGGCTATGACGGAAGTATTGAATGGTAGTGCCTCGTTAGAGGTCGAAAATGTTTTTATTCTCTTCCGCAGCATTTCCCTGAATTCTGTCGGTATCGATTCTGGGACTACAATGTCATTAATTTTTGTAAAATTAACGTCAGTGCATTTGAAATGACTTAACGTCTCATTGGAGTTGAAATATTTTATGGTACTCGTTGTTAAAATCATATTAACCCCTGCCTGCGTGAGCAGGTCGAAGCATATTATGGCATCGAATGTGCCAAGGTTAACTAATATGAAGAAAGTGGCAACTTTGCCGAAAATTACGACTGAACATTTTTGTTTTATCTCACTGGAACTGTTTTTTAATCCCTTTACGGGTTTAATATAATTCTTTGCCGCCCCAGTATCTATTAAAATTTTTTATTGTTCTGCCATCCAATTGCCGTTTGATGTACGGCAATCGGGAGTGCTCCCTAAAAAATTGAGCATATCATTGTCGTCGGTTAAGCTTTTTTCGTCATTTAGTTCGGCCTGTGTAGCTTCGGTCCTTGTACTTATTTTCCTCTTTGGCGCAATTTTTTTGATTAATATTGTTTACCTTCTGGCGCCTATAATCAGACCTACGCTCTGATGTGTTTTGTCTCTTCAGACCCTCGTTTTGTGGGGATTGATCATTCCGCCAATTCGTTTGCTGTCTAAATCTCGATGTCGAGGAGTCGACATCCATGGGCTGTACTTGAGATTTGAAGTGCGAATCCCTGTCGTTCGCTGGCTGCCTTGCTTTCGGCCTATTATTCTGGGTTCGATTCCCAGTGAAGTGGGGGTTCCTATCGTAACCTTTTCCTTTCTGGTTTGGGTACTATTTGTTTTGTTATTCTCATTGGTACTTCCTCTCTCATCCACTACCTTTGCGTAGGATGCCGAAAGTGCACTCCTCTCCAGGCTGTTTTCAGCTTCCCTAGCTGTTGCTAGCGCTGATGGTAAATCCATCGGTTTTGCCGGTATGACCAAAGCTTTGAGGGCCATCCTAAGGCCTGCCATAAAGGCATGTAGGGCGTCATCCCTTATTTCCTCGCATAGGATCGATGCGGCCGGTTCATTATGCGTCATGACGATCTTGTTTGTTACTAACGTAAGTTTCTTTTCGACTTCATCATAATAACTCATTAAGCTCAAATCTTCTTGCCTAACCAGTTCTAACTGCTGCCTCAGCACCCGCAGAGACGTCTTATCTGCATACGTGCAGTCCAATCTTGCGATGATCGCATCGAAATTCAAGACTGTATTATGGGATGTGAGGATAGCCCTCGCTGGCCCACTAATTTTATTTTTCAGGATCGCCACCGCCTCATAATGCGCTTCGCTACCCGCATATCTCCTAATATTTCGTATTCTCCCTATAGGCCCAATTCATGAGCAATTAATAAATAAAATATTTTTTGTAAACCGTACTTGCATTGGCGTTTGTCCGAATTAAATGTTTCACAACCGTTTAATTAAATTTTTTACTTTGTTTATTTAAAAATTTATTTCTTTATTATTTTTTTTTTTTTTTTAAATAAATTTTCTTTTTAATGAATTAATTATTGAAAATGGAAATTTGTTTTCCCTTTTTTTAAAAAAAAATTGAAAATGGAAATTGGTTTCCCTTTTTTTTAAAAAAACCAAAATGGATATATAAAATGAAATGTGGAATTTTTCTTTGACAATCTGATCTTATCCGAACATTCACTTACATGTTTGCTTAATAATTCCCATGTTGGGGTAAGTTACGTTTAAGAACTACCCTGTTGGTAACTCTGCTATCTGCACTCGTTGTCTTCTTGCCAGGGGTTGATGTGTTTACTGTTTGGGCTGTTGTCTCTGCTATTTCAGGTTGACTTCTTTGTTGTTGACGGTTGTTGTCTCTGCTTACTTGGGTTCGCTGTCTTCGCTATTTTTCGGTTTGGCTTCTTCGCTATTTTACGGTTGATGTATTCACTTCTGATGGTTTTGGTTTTCGCTGACCCAGGTTGCAGTTTTCACTATTCTTCGGTTGAAGTTTTTAATATTCAAGCTTTTTAGCTTTTCACTTATTTTTTCTTCTCTCCTTGTGGATTTTTGTTTTTTGCAGTTTGATTTCACTTTCTGTGTTTTCTTTTTTTCCCTTTTTTTTTTTTAATAAAAAAAAAATTATTTTTAATCTATTCTTTCTTAATTAATTCTTAATTAATTAATTCTTTTTAATTTTTCCGATTTTCACAATTTTGTGTTGGATTTAATAAATTTTACTAACACTTTGAATCTTTTCAATTTTCGCAATTTTTGTTGTTATATATTTTTTTTTTTAAAACAATTCTTCACCAATCACTTTGCTTGGACACTTGGGAATTTTCCCTTTTGCTTATAGTTTCTCTTTTTATATAAAAAAAGAATTTGGACTGGTCTCGATGGGCGTGTTTTCGTTTTATTTATGTTGGGCGCCAATTAATTATTTTTACTGCGCGAGCTTGATTATTAGCTTTACGCGACACTTACTTTTCATTAGATCAGTGATCAGTTATTAGTCCTTGCTAGCGTTAGCTTAGCATAGAAAGACAGTTATTTAACGGCAGTTGCCGGAGTTAGTATTTTATTAGCCGACAGTGCGGTTCAAGGATT